>JAECWL010000021.1:0-79893 GCA_018150545.1 Drosophila ercepeae | reverse complement strand
ATTTGAAGATCGGTTGTAAATTGACGGATTTATCAGCTGCCATTTGCAGGAACTTGGGGCAACTCGTGGCATATGCAAGTTTCAAGATATCGCAAAGGAAGTTTGTATGACAGCAAATATCTCCGCCATTTTCTATCGCTTCGTCACAAATAATGTCGTTTTTTGTTTGTGTTGATGCGTAGAGTAAGATTTAAATTTTAATTTGGTGAAGATCGGATGTAAATTGACGGATTTATCAGCTACCATTTGCCGGAACTTGGCTCAACTCGTGGCATATGCAAGCTTCAAGATATCGCAAAAGATGTATATATGACAGCAAATATCTCCGCCATTTTCTATCGCTTCGTCACAAATAATGTCTTATTTTGTGTGTGTTGATGCGTAGAGTGTTTTAAAACTAATTTGGTGAATATCGGATGTAAATTGACGGATTTATCAGCTGCCATTTACAGGAACTTGGGGCAACTCGTGGCATATGCAAGTTTCAAGATATCGCAAAGGAAGTTTGTATGACAGGAAATATCTCCGCCATTTTCTATCGCTTTCTCACAAATAATGTCTTATTTTGTTTGCGTTGATGCGTAGAGTGTTTTAAAACTAATTTGGTGAAGATCGGATGTAAATTGACGGATTTATCAGCTACCATTTGCCGGAACTTGGCTCAACTCGTGGCATATGCAAGCTTCAAGATATCGCAAAAGATGTATGTATGACAGCAAATATCTCCGCCATTTTCTATCGCTTCGTCACAAATAATGTCTTATTTTGTGTGTGTTGATGCGTAGAGTGTTTTAAAACTAATTTGGGGAAGATCGGATGTAAATTGACGGATTTATCAGCTGCCATTTGCAGGAACTTGGGGCAACTCGTGGCATATGCAAGTTTCAAGATATCGCAAAGGAAGTTTGTATGACAGGAAATATCTCCGCCATTTTCTATCGCTTTCTCACAAATAATGTCTTATTTTGTTTGCGTTGATGCGTAGAGTGTTTTAAAACTTATTTGGTGAAGATCGGTTGTAAATTGACGGATTTATCAGCTGCCATTTGCAGGAACTTGGGGCAACTCGTGGCATATTCAAGTTTCAAGATATCGCAAAGGAAGTTTGTATAACAGCAAATATCTCCGCCATTTTCTATCGCTTCGTCACAAATAATGTCGTTTTTTGTTTGTGTTGATGCGTAGAGTATTTAAATTTTAATTTGGTGAAGATCGGATGTAAATTGACGGATTTATCAGCTACCATTTGCCGGAACTTGGCTCAACTCGTGACATATGCAAGTTTCAAGATATCGCAAAATTTTGATTGCGTTGATGCGTAGAGCGTTTTAAAACTAATTTGGTGAAGATCGGATGTAAATTGACGGATTTATCAGCTACCATTTGCCGGAACTTGGCTCAACTCGTGGCATATGCAAGCTTCAAGATATCGCAAAAGATGTATGTATGACAGCAAATATCTCCGCCATTTTCTATCGCTTCGTCACAAATAATGTCGTTTTTTGTTTGTGTTGATGCGTAGAGTATTTAAATTTTAATTTGGTGAAGATCGGATGTAAATTGACGGATTTATCAGCTACCATTTGCCGGAACTTGGCTCAACTCGTGGCATATGCAAGCTTCAAGATATCGCAAAAGATGTATATATGACAGCAAATATCTCCGCCATTTTCTATCGCTTCGTCACAAATAATGTCTTATTTTGTGTGTGTTGATGCGTGGAGTGTTTTAAAATTAATTTGGTGAAGGTCGGATGTAAATTGACGGATTTATCAGCTGCCATTTGCAGGAACTTGGGGCAACTCGTGGCATATGCAAGTTTCAAGATATCGCAAAAGAAGTTTGTATGACAGCAAATATCTCCGCCAATTTCTATCGCTTCGTCACAAGTAATGTCTTATTTTGTTTGTGTTGATGCGTAGAGCGTTTTAAAACTCATTTGGTGAAGATCGGTTGTAAATTGACGGATTTATCAGCTGCCATTTGCAGGAACTTGGGGCAACTCGTGGCATATGCAAGTTTCAAGATATCGCAAAGGAAGTTTGTATGACAGGAAATATCTCCGCCATTTTCTATCGCTTTCTCACAAATAATGTCTTATTTTGTTTGCGTTGATGCGTAGAGTGTTTTAAAACTTATTTGGTGAAGATCGGTTGTAAATTGACGGATTTATCAGCTGCCATTTGCAGGAACTTGGGGCAACTCGTGGCATATTCAAGTTTCAAGATATCGCAAAGGAAGTTTGTATAACAGCAAATATCTCCGCCATTTTCTATCGCTTCGTCACAAATAATGTCGTTTTTTGTTTGTGTTGATGCGTAGAGTGTTTTAAATTTAATTTGGTGAAGATCGGATGTAAATTGACGGATTTATCAGCTACCATTTGCAGGAACTTGGGGCAACTCGTGACATATGCAAGTTTCAAGATATCGCAAAGGAAGTTTGTATGACAGCAAATATCTCCGCCATTTTCTATCGCTTCGTCACAAATAATGTCTTATTTTGATTGCGTTGATGCGTAGAGCGTTTTAAAACTAATTTGGTGAAGATCGGATGTAAATTGACGGATTTATCAGCTACCATTTGCCGGAACTTGGCTCAACTCGTGGCATATGCAAGCTTCAAGATATCGCAAAAGATGTATGTATGACAGCAAATATCTCCGCCATTTTCTATCGCTTCGTCACAAATAATGTCTTATTTTGTTTGTGTTGATGCGTAGAGTGTTTTAAAACTAATTTGGTGAATATCGGATGTAAATTGACGGATTTATCAGCTGCCATTTACAGGAACTTGGGGCAACTCGTGGCATATGCAAGTTTCAAGATATCGCAAAGGAAGTTTGTATGACAGGAAATATCTCCGCCATTTTCTATCGCTTTCTCACAAATAATGTCTTATTTTGTTTGCGTTGATGCGTAGAGTGTATTAAAACTTATTTGGTGAAGATCGGTTGTAAATTGACGGATTTATCAGCTGCCATTTGCAGGAACTTGGGGCAACTCGTGGCAAAAAAATAAAAGGAAGTTTGTATGACAGGAAATATCTCCGCCATTTTCTATCGCGGAGATATTTAAAACTAATTTGGTGAAGATCGGATGTAAATTGACTTATTTTATATTATTTTTTTTGCGGAATTTGTCTCTACTCGTGGCATATGCAAGTTTCAAGATATCGCAAAGGAAGTTTGTATGACAGCAAATATCTCCGCCATTTTCTATCGCTTCGTCACAAATAATGTCGTTTTTTGTTTGTGTTGATGCGTAGAGTATTTAAATTTTAATTTGGTGAAGATCGGATGTAAATTGACGGATTTATCAGCTGCCATTTGCAGGAACTTGGGGCAACTCGTGGCATATGCAAGTTTCAAGATATCGCAAAAGATGTTTGTATGACAGCAAATATCTCCGCCATTTTCTATCGCTTCGTCACAAATAATGTCTTATTTTGTTTGTGTTGATGCGTAGAGTGTTTTAAAACTAATTTGGTGAAGATCGGATGTAAATTGACGGATTTATCAGCTGCCATTTGCAGGAACTTGGGGCAACTCGTGGCATATGCAAGTTTCAAGATATCGCAAAGGAAGTTTGTATGACAGCAAATATCTCCGCCATTTTCTATCGCTTCGTCACAAATAATGTCGTTTTTTGTTTGTTTTGATGCGTAGAGTATTTAAATTTTAATTTGGTGAAGATCGGATGTAAATTGACGGATTTATCAGCTGCCATTTGCAGGAACTTGGCTCAACTCGTGACATATGCAAGTTTCAAGATATCGCAAAGGAAGTTTGTATGACAGCAAATATCTCCGCCATTTTCTATCGCTTCGTCACAAATAATGTCTTATTTTGTTTGCGTTGATGCGTAGAGCGTTTTAAAACTAATTTGGTGAAGATCGGATGTAAATTGACGGATTTATCAGCTACCATTTGCCGGAACTTGGGTCAACTCGTGGCATATGCAAGCTTCAAGATATCGCAAAAGATGTATGTATGACAGCAAATATCTCCGCCATTTTCTATCGCTTCGTCACAAATAATATCTTATTTTGTTTGTGTTGATGCGTAGAGTGTTTTAAAACTAATTTGGTGAAGATCGGATGTAAATTGACGGATTTATCAGCTGCCATTTACAGGAACTTGGGGCAACTCGTGGCATATGCAAGTTTCAAGATATCGCAAAGGAAGTTTGTATGACAGGAAATATCTCCGCCATTTTCTATCGCTTTCTCACAAATAATGTCTTATTTTGTGTGTGTTGATGCGTAGAGTGTTTTAAAACTAATTTGGTGAAGATCGGATGTAAATTGACGGATTTATCAGCTGCCATTTGCAGGAACTTGGGGCAACTCGTGGCATATGCAAGTTTCAAGATATCGCAAAGGAAGTTTGTATGACAGCAAATATCTCCGCCATTTTCTATCGCTTTCTCACAAATAATGTCCTATTTTGTTTGCGTTGATGCGTAGAGTGTTTTAAAACTTATTTGGTGAAGATCGGTTGTAAATTGACGGATTTATCAGCTGCCATTTGCAGGAACTTGGGGCAACTCGTGGCATATTC
The DNA here is from genome assembly GCA_018150545.1 of Drosophila ercepeae. Classification (NCBI taxonomy): domain Eukaryota; kingdom Metazoa; phylum Arthropoda; class Insecta; order Diptera; family Drosophilidae; genus Drosophila; species Drosophila ercepeae. Next base: position 75,332 of record JAECWL010000021.1, on the reverse strand, counting down.
AAGTTTCAAGATATCGCAAAGGAAGTTTGTATAACAGCAAATATCTCCGCCATTTTCTATCGCTTCGTCACAAATAATGTCTTATTTTGTGTGTGTTGATGCGTGGAGTGTTTTAAAATTAATTTGGTGAAGGTCGGATGTAAATTGACGGATTTATCAGCTGCCATTTGCCGGAACTTGGCTCAACTCGTGGCATATGCAAGCTTCAAGATATCGCAAAGGAAGTTTGTATGACAGCAAATATCTCCGCCATTTTCTATCGCTTCGTCACAAGTAATGTCTTATTTTGTTTGTGTTGATGCGTAGAGTGTTTTAAAACTAATTTGGTGAATATCGGATGTAAATTGACGGATTTATCAGCTGCCATTTGCAGGAACTTGGGGCAACTCGTGGCATATGCAAGTTTCAAGATATCGCAAAGGAAGTTTGTATGACAGCAAATATCTCCGCCATTTTCTATCGCTTTCTCACAAATAATGTCCTATTTTGTTTGCGTTGATGCGTAGAGTGTTTTAAAACTTATTTGGTGAAGATCGGTTGTAAATTGACGGATTTATCAGCTGCCATTTGCAGGAACTTGGGGCAACTCGTGGCATATTCAAGTTTCAAGATATCGCAAAGGAAGTTTGTATAACAGCAAATATCTCCGCCATTTTCTATCGCTTCGTCACAAATAATGTCTTATTTTGTTTGTGTTGATGCGTAGAGTGTTTTAAAATTAATTTGGTGAAGGTCGGATGTAAATTGACGGATTTATCAGCTGCCATTTGCCGGAACTTGGCTCAACTCGTGGCATATGCAAGCTTCAAGATATCGCAAAAGAAGTTTGTATGACAGCAAATATCTCCGCCATTTTCTATCGCTTCGTCACAAATAATGTCTTATTTTGTTTGTGTTGATGCGTAGAGTGTTTTAAAACTAATTTGGTGAATATCGGATGTAAATTGACGGATTTATCAGCTGCCATTTACAGGAACTTGGGGCAACTCGTGGCATATGCAAGTTTCAAGATATCGCAAAGGAAGTTTGTATGACAGGAAATATCTCCGCCATTTTCTATCGCTTTCTCACAAATAATGTCTTATTTTGATTGCGTTGATGCGTAGAGCGTTTTAAAACTAATTTGGTGAAGATCGGATGTAAATTGACGGATTTATCAGCTACCATTTGCAGGAACTTGGGGCAACTCGTGGCATATTCAAGTTTCAAGATATCGCAAAGGAAGTTTGTATAACAGCAAATATCTCCGCCATTTTCTATCGCTTCGTCACAAATAATGTCTTATTTTGTGTGTGTTGATGCGTAGAGTGTTTTAAAATTAATTTGGTGAAGATCGGATGTAAATTGACGGATTTGTCAGCTACCATTTGCCGGAACTTGGCTCAACTCGTGGCATATGCAAGTTTCAAGATATCGCAAAGGAAGTTTGTATGACAGGAAATATCTCCGCCATTTTCTATCGCTTTCTCACAAATAATGTCTTATTTTGTTTGCGTTGATGCGTAGAGTGTTTTAAAACTTATTTGGTGAAGATCGGTTGTAAATTGACGGATTTATCAGCTGCCATTTGCAGGAACTTGGGGCAACTCGTGGCATATTCAAGTTTCAAGATATCGCAAAGGAAGTTTGTATAACAGCAAATATCTCCGCCATTTTCTATCGCTTCGTCACAAATAATGTCGTTTTTTGTTTGTGTTGATGCGTAGAGTATTTAAATTTTAATTTGGTGAAGATCGGATGTAAATTGACGGATTTATCAGCTACCATTTGCCGGAACTTGGCTCAACTCGTGGCATATGCAAGCTTCAAGATATCGCAAAAGATGTATGTATGACAGCAAATATCCCCGCCATTTTCTATCGCTTCGTCACAAATAATGTCTTATTTTGTTTGTGTTGATGCGTAGAGTGTTTTAAAACTTATTTGGTGAAGATCGGTTGTAAATTGACGGATTTATCAGCTGCCATTTGCAGGAACTTGGGGCAACTCGTGGCATATTCAAGTTTCAAGATATCGCAAAGGAAGTTTGTATAACAGCAAATATCTCCGCCATTTTCTATCGCTTCGTCACAAATAATGTCTTATTTTGTTTGTGTTGATGCGTAGAGTGTTTTAAAATTAATTTGGTGAAGATCGGATGTAAATTGACGGATTTATCAGCTGCCATTTGCCGGAACTTGGCTCAACTCGTGGCATATGCAAGCTTCAAGATATCGCAAAAGAAGTTTGTATGACAGCAAATATCTCCGCCATTTTCTATCGCTTCGTCACAAATAATGTCTTATTTTGTTTGTGTTGATGCGTAGAGTGTTTTAAAACTAATTTGGTGAATATCGGATGTAAATTGACGGATTTATCAGCTGCCATTTACAGGAACTTGGGGCAACTCGTGGCATATGCAAGTTTCAAGATATCGCAAAGGAAGTTTGTATGACAGGAAATATCTCCGCCATTTTCTATCGCTTTCTCACAAATAATGTCTTATTTTGTTTGCGTTGATGCGTAGAGTGTTTTAAAACTAATTTGGTGAAGATCGGATGTAAATTGACGGATTTATCAGCTACCATTTGCAGGAACTTGGGGCAACTCGTGGCATATTCAAGTTTCAAGATATCGCAAAGGAAGTTTGTATAACAGCAAATATCTCCGCCATTTTCTATCGCTTCGTCACAAATAATGTCTTATTTTGTTTGTGTTGATGCGTAGAGTGTTTTAAAATTAATTTGGTGAAGATCGGATGTAAATTGACGGATTTATCAGCTGCCATTTGCCGGAACTTGGCTCAACTCGTGGCATATGCAAGCTTCAAGATATCGCAAAAGATGTATGTATGACAGCAAATATCTCCGCCATTTTCTATCGCTTCGTCACAAATAATGTCTTATTTTGTTTGTGTTGATGCGTAGAGTGTTTTAAAACTAATTTGGTGAAGATCGGATGTAAATTGACGGATTTATCAGCTGCCATTTGCAGGAACTTGGGGCAACTCGTGGCATATGCAAGTTTCAAGATATCGCAAAGGAAGTTTGTATGACAGGAAATATCTCCGCCATTTTCTATCGCTTTCTCACAAATAATGTCTTATTTTGTTTGCGTTGATGCGTAGAGTGTTTTAAAACTTATTTGGTGAAGATCGGTTGTAAATTGACGGATTTATCAGCTGCCATTTGCAGGAACTTGGGGCAACTCGTGGCATATTCAAGTTTCAAGATATCGCAAAGGAAGTTTGTATAACAGCAAATATCTCCGCCATTTTCTATCGCTTCGTCACAAATAATGTCGTTTTTTGTTTGTGTTGATGCGTAGAGTATTTAAATTTTAATTTGGTGAAGATCGGATGTAAATTGACGGATTTATCAGCTACCATTTGCCGGAACTTGGCTCAACTCGTGGCATATGCAAGCTTCAAGATATCGCAAAAGATGTATGTATGACAGCAAATATCCCCGCCATTTTCTATCGCTTCGTCACAAATAATGTCTTATTTTGTTTGTGTTGATGCGTAGAGTGTTTTAAAACTAATTTGGTGAATATCGGATGTAAATTGACGGATTTATCAGCTGCCATTTACAGGAACTTGGGGCAACTCGTGGCATATGCAAGTTTCAAGATATCGCAAAGGAAGTTTGTATGACAGGAAATATCTCCGCCATTTTCTATCGCTTTCTCACAAATAATGTCTTATTTTGATTGCGTTGATGCGTAGAGCGTTTTAAAACTAATTTGGTGAAGATCGGATGTAAATTGACGGATTTATCAGCTACCATTTGCCGGAACTTGGCTCAACTCGTGGCATATGCAAGCTTCAAGATATCGCAAAAGATGTATGTATGACAGCAAATATCTCCGCCATTTTCTATCGCTTCGTCACAAATAATGTCTTATTTTGTTTGTGTTGATGCGTAGAGTGTTTTAAAACTAATTTGGTGAAGATCGGATGTAAATTGACGGATTTATCAGCTGCCATTTGCAGGAACTTGGGGCAACTCGTGGCATATGCAAGTTTCAAGATATCGCAAAGGAAGTTTGTATGACAGGAAATATCTCCGCCATTTTCTATCGCTTTCTCACAAATAATGTCTTATTTTGTTTGCGTTGATGCGTAGAGTGTTTTAAAACTTATTTGGTGAAGATCGGTTGTAAATTGACGGATTTATCAGCTGCCATTTGCAGGAACTTGGGGCAACTCGTGGCATATTCAAGTTTCAAGATATCGCAAAGGAAGTTTGTATAACAGCAAATATCTCCGCCATTTTCTATCGCTTCGTCACAAATAATGTCGTTTTTTGTTTGTGTTGATGCGTAGAGTATTTAAATTTTAATTTGGTGAAGATCGGATGTAAATTGACGGATTTATCAGCTACCATTTGCCGGAACTTGGCTCAACTCGTGGCATATGCAAGCTTCAAGATATCGCAAAAGATGTATGTATGACAGCAAATATCCCCGCCATTTTCTATCGCTTCGTCACAAATAATGTCTTATTTTGTTTGTGTTGATGCGTAGAGTGTTTTAAAACTAATTTGGTGAATATCGGATGTAAATTGACGGATTTATCAGCTGCCATTTACAGGAACTTGGGGCAACTCGTGGCATATGCAAGTTTCAAGATATCGCAAAGGAAGTTTGTATGACAGGAAATATCTCCGCCATTTTCTATCGCTTTCTCACAAATAATGTCTTATTTTGATTGCGTTGATGCGTAGAGCGTTTTAAAACTAATTTGGTGAAGATCGGATGTAAATTGACGGATTTATCAGCTACCATTTGCCGGAACTTGGCTCAACTCGTGGCATATGCAAGCTTCAAGATATCGCAAAAGATGTATGTATGACAGCAAATATCTCCGCCATTTTCTATCGCTTCGTCACAAATAATGTCTTATTTTGTGTGTGTTGATGCGTAGAGTGTTTTAAAACTAATTTGGTGAAGATCGGATGTAAATTGACGGATTTATCAGCTGCCATTTGCAGGAACTTGGGGCAACTCGTGGCATATGCAAGTTTCAAGATATCGCAAAGGAAGTTTGTATGACAGGAAATATCTCCGCCATTTTCTATCGCTTTCTCACAAATAATGTCTTATTTTGTTTGCGTTGATGCGTAGAGTGTTTTAAAACTTATTTGGTGAAGATCGGTTGTAAATTGACGGATTTATCAGCTGCCATTTGCAGGAACTTGGGGCAACTCGTGGCATATTCAAGTTTCAAGATATCGCAAAGGAAGTTTGTATAACAGCAAATATCTCCGCCATTTTCTATCGCTTCGTCACAAATAATGTCGTTTTTTGTTTGTGTTGATGCGTAGAGTATTTAAATTTTAATTTGGTGAAGATCGGATGTAAATTGACGGATTTATCAGCTACCATTTGCCGGAACTTGGCTCAACTCGTGGCATATGCAAGCTTCAAGATATCGCAAAAGATGTATGTATGACAGCAAATATCCCCGCCATTTTCTATCGCTTCGTCACAAATAATGTCTTATTTTGTTTGTGTTGATGCGTAGAGTGTTTTAAAACTAATTTGGTGAATATCGGATGTAAATTGACGGATTTATCAGCTGCCATTTACAGGAACTTGGGGCAACTCGTGGCATATGCAAGTTTCAAGATATCGCAAAGGAAGTTTGTATGACAGCAAATATCTCCGCCATTTTCTATCGCTTTCTCACAAATAATGTCTTATTTTGATTGCGTTGATGCGTAGAGCGTTTTAAAACTAATTTGGTGAAGATCGGATGTAAATTGACGGATTTATCAGCTACCATTTGCCGGAACTTGGGTCAACTCGTGGCATATGCAAGCTTCAAGATATCGCAAAAGATGTATGTATGACAGCAAATATCTCCGCCATTTTCTATCGCTTCGTCACAAATAATGTCTTATTTTGTTTGTGTTGATGCGTAGAGTGTTTTAAAACTAATTTGGTGAAGATCGGATGTAAATTGACGGATTTATCAGCTGCCATTTGCAGGAACTTGGGGCAACTCGTGGCATATTCAAGTTTCAAGATATCGCAAAGGAAGTTTGTATAACAGCAAATATCTCCGCCATTTTCTATCGCTTCGTCACAAATAATGTCGTTTTTTGTTTGTGTTGATGCGTAGAGTATTTAAATTTTAATTTGGTGAAGATCGGATGTAAATTGACGGATTTATCAGCTACCATTTGCCGGAACTTGGCTCAACTCGTGGCATATGCAAGCTTCAAGATATCGCAAAAGATGTATGTATGACAGCAAATATCCCCGCCATTTTCTATCGCTTCGTCACAAATAATGTCTTATTTTGTTTGTGTTGATGCGTAGAGTGTTTTAAAACTAATTTGGTGAAAATCGGATGTAAATTGACGGATTTATCAGCTGCCATTTACAGGAACTTGGGGCAACTCGTGGCATATGCAAGTTTCAAGATATCGCAAAGGAAGTTTGTATGACAGGAAATATCTCCGCCATTTTCTATCGCTTTCTCACAAATAATGTCTTATTTTGTTTGCGTAGAGTGTTTTAAAACTTATTTGGTGAAGATCGGTTGTAAATTGACGGATTTATCAGCTGCCATTTGCAGGAACTTGGGGCAACTCGTGGCATATGCAAGTTTCAAGATATCGCAAAGGAAGTTTGTATGACAGCAAATATCTCCGCCATTTTCTATCGCTTCGTCACAAATAATGTCTTATTTTGATTGCGTTGATGCGTAGAGTGTTTTAAAACTAATTTGGTGAAGATCGGATGTAAATTGACGGATTTATCAGCTACCATTTGCCGGAACTTGGCTCAACTCGTGGCATATGCAAGCTTCAAGATATCGCAAAAGATGTATGTATGACAGCAAATATCTCCGCCATTTTCTATCGCTTCGTCACAAATAATGTCTTATTTTGTGTGTGTTGATGCGTAGAGTGTTTTAAAACTAATTTGGTGAAGATCGGATGTAAATTGACGGATTTATCAGCTGCCATTTGCAGGAACTTGGGGCAACTCGTGGCATATGCAAGTTTCAAGATATCGCAAAGGAAGTTTGTATGACAGGAAATATCTCCGCCATTTTCTATCGCTTTCTCACAAATAATGTCTTATTTTGTTTGCGTTGATGCGTAGAGTGTTTTAAAACTTATTTGGTGAAGATCGGTTGTAAATTGACGGATTTATCAGCTGCCATTTGCAGGAACTTGGGGCAACTCGTGGCATATTCAAGTTTCAAGATATCGCAAAGGAAGTTTGTATAACAGCAAATATCTCCGCCATTTTCTATCGCTTCGTCACAAATAATGTCGTTTTTTGTTTGTGTTGATGCGTAGAGTATTTAAATTTTAATTTGGTGAAGATCGGATGTAAATTGACGGATTTATCAGCTACCATTTGCCGGAACTTGGCTCAACTCGTGGCATATGCAAGCTTCAAGATATCGCAAAAGATGTATGTATGACAGCAAATATCTCCGCCATTTTCTATCGCTTCGTCACAAATAATGTCTTATTTTGTTTGTGTTGATGCGTAGAGTGTTTTAAAACTAATTTGGTGAATATCGGATGTAAATTGACGGATTTATCAGCTGCCATTTACAGGAACTTGGGGCAACTCGTGGCATATGCAAGTTTCAAGATATCGCAAAGGAAGTTTGTATGACAGGAAATATCTCCGCCATTTTCTATCGCTTTCTCACAAATAATGTCTTATTTTGTTTGCGTTGATGCGTAGAGTGTATTAAAACTTATTTGGTGAAGATCGGTTGTAAATTGACGGATTTATCAGCTGCCATTTGCAGGAACTTGGGGCAACTCGTGGCATATGCAAGTTTCAAGATATCGCAAAGGAAGTTTGTATGATAGGAAATATCTCCGCCATTTTCTATCGCTTTCTCACAAATAATGTCTTATTTTGTTTGCGTTGATGCGTAGAGTGTTTTAAAACTTATTTGGTGAAGATCGGATGTAAATTGACGGATTTTTCAGCTGCCATTTGCAGGAACTTGGGGCAACTCGTGGCATATTCAAGTTTCAATATATCGCAAAGAAAGTTTGTATGACAGCAAATATCTCCGCCATTTTCTATCGCTTCGTCACAAATAATGTCTTATTTTGTTTGCGTTGATGCGTAGAGCGTTTTAAAACTAATTTGGTGAAGATCGGATGTAAATTGACGGATTTATCAGCTGCCATTTACAGGAACTTGGGGCAACTCGTGGCATATGCAAGTTTCAAGATATCGCAAAGGAAGTTTGTATGACAGGAAATATCTCCGCCATTTTCTATCGCTTTCTCACAAATAATGTCTTATTTTGTTTGCGTTGATGCGTAGAGTGTTTTAAAACTTATTTGGTGAAGATCGGTTGTAAATTGACGGATTTATCAGCTGCCATTTGCAGGAACTTGGGGCAACTCGTGGCATATGCAAGTTTCAAGATATCGCAAAGGAAGTTTGTATGACAGGAAATATCTCCGCCATTTTCTATCGCTTTCTCACAAATAATATCTTATTTTGTTTGCGTTGATGCGTAGAGTGTTTTAAAACTTATTTGGTGAAGATCGGATGTAAATTGACGGATTTTTCAGCTGCCATTTGCAGGAACTTGGGGCAACTCGTGGCATATGCAAGTTTCAAGATATCGCAAAGGAAGTTTGTATGACAGGAAATATCTCCGCCATTTTCTATCGCTTTCTCACAAATAATGTCTTATTTTGTTTGCGTTGATGCGTAGAGTGTATTAAAACTTATTTGGTGAAGATCGGTTGTAAATTGACGGATTTATCAGCAGCCATTTGCAGGAACTTGGGGCAACTCGTGGCATATGCAAGTTTCAAGATATCGCAAAGGAAGTTTGTATGACAGGAAATATCTCCGCCATTTTCTATCGCTTTCTCACAAATAATGTCTTATTTTGTTTGCGTTGATGCGTAGAGTGTTTTAAAACTTATTTGGTGAAGATCGGATGTAAATTGACGGATTTTTCAGCTGCCATTTGCAGGAACTTGGGGCAACTCGTGGCATATTCAAGTATCAATATATCGCAAAGAAAGTTTGTATGACAGCAAATATCTCCGCCATTTTCTATCGCTTCGTCACAAATAATGTCTTATTTTGTTTGCGTTGATGCGTAGAGCGTTTTAAAACTAATTTGGTGAATATCGGATGTAAATTGACGGATTTATCAGCTGCCATTTACAGGAACTTGGGGAAACTCGTGGCATATGCAAGTTTCAAGATATCGCAAAGGAAGTTTGTATGACAGGAAATATCTCCGCCATTTTCTATCGCTTTCTCACAAATAATGTCTTATTTTGTTTGCGTTGATGCGTAGAGTGTATTAAAACTTATTTGGTGAAGATCGGTTGTAAATTGACGGATTTATCAGCTGCCATTTGCAGGAACTTGGGGCAACTCGTGGCATATGCAAGTTTCAAGATATCGCAAAGGAAGTTTGTATGACAGGAAATATCTCCGCCATTTTCTATCGCTTTCTCACAAATAATGTCTTATTTTGTTTGCGTTGATGCGTAGAGTGTTTTAAAACTTATTTGGTGAAGATCGGATGTAAATTGACGGATTTTTCAGCTGCCATTTGCAGGAACTTGGGGCAACTCGTGGCATATTCAAGTATCAATATATCGCAAAGAAAGTTTGTATGACAGCAAATATCTCCGCCATTTTCTATCGCTTCGTCACAAATAATGTCTTATTTTGTTTGCGTTGATGCGTAGAGCGTTTTAAAACTAATTTGGTGAAGATCGGATGTAAATTGACGGATTTATCAGCTACCATTTGCCGGAATTTGGCTCAACTCGTGGCATATGCAAGCTTCAAGATATCGCAAAAGATGTATGTATGACAGCAAATATCTCCGCCATTTTCTATCGCTTCGTCACAAATAATGTCTTATTTTGTTTGCGTTGATGCGTAGAGTATTTAAATTTTAATTTGGTGAAGATCGGATGTAAATTGACGGATTTATCAGCTACCATTTGCCGGAACTTGGGGCAACTCGTGGCATATGCAAGTTTCAAGATATCGCAAAGGAAGTTTGTATGACAGGAAATATCTCCGCCATTTTCTATCGCTTTCTCACAAATAATGTCTTATTTTGTTTGCGTTGATGCGTAGAGTGTTTTAAAACTTATTTGGTGAAGATCGGTTGTAAATTGACGGATTTATCAGCTGCCATTTGCAGGAACTTGGGGCAACTCGTGGCATATGCAAGTTTCAAGATATCGCAAAGGAAGTTTGTATGACAGCAAATATCTCCGCCAATTTCTATCGCTTCGTCACAAATAATGTCGTTTTTTGTTTGTGTTGATGCGTAGAGTATTTAAATTTTAATTTGGTGAAGATCGGATGTAAATTGACGGATTTATCAGCTACCATTTGCCGGAACTTGGGGCAACTCGTGGCATATGCAAGTTTCAAGATATCGCAAAGGAAGTTTGTATGACAGGAAATATCTCCGCCATTTTCTATCGCTTTCTCACAAATAATGTCTTATTTTGTTTGCGTTGATGCGTAGAGTGTTTTAAAACTTATTTGGTGAAGATCGGATGTAAATTGACGGATTTATCAGCTGCCATTTACAGGAACTTGGGGCAACTCGTGGCATATGCAAGTTTCAAGATATCGCAAAGGAAGTTTGTATGACAGGAAATATCTCCGCCATTTTCTATCGCTTTCTCACAAATAATGTCTTATTTTGATTGCGTTGATGCGTAGAGCGTTTTAAAACTAATTTGGTGAAGATCGGATGTAAATTGACGGATTTATCAGCTACCATTTGCCGGAACTTGGCTCAACTCGTGGCATATGCAAGCTTCAAGATATCGCAAAAGATGTATGTATGACAGCAAATATCTCCGCCATTTTCTATCGCTTCGTCACAAATAATGTCTTATTTTGTGTGTGTTGATGCGTAGAGTGTTTTAAAACTAATTTGGTGAAGATCGGATGTAAATTGACGGATTTATCAGCTGCCATTTGCAGGAACTTGGGGCAACTCGTGGCATATGCAAGTTTCAAGATATCGCAAAGGAAGTTTGTATGACAGCAAATATCTCCGCCATTTTCTATCGCTTCGTCACAAATAATGTCTTATTTTGTTTGCGTTGATGCGTAGAGCGTTTTAAAACTGATTTGGTGAAGATCGGATGTAAATTGACGGATTTATCAGCTACCATTTGCCGGAACTTGGCTCAACTCGTGGCATATGCAAGCTTCAAGATATCGCAAAAGATGTATGTATGACAGCAAATATCTCCGCCATTTTCTATCGCTTCGTCACAAATAATGTCGTTTTTTGTTTGTGTTGATGCGTAGAGTATTTAAATTTTAATTTGGTGAATATCGGATGTAAATTGACGGATTTATCAGCTGCCATTTGCAGGAACTTGGGGCAACTCGTGGCATATGCAAGTTTCAAGATATCGCAAAGGAAGTTTGTATGACAGCAAATATCTCCGCCATTTTCTATCGCTTCGTCACAAATAATGTCTTATTTTATTTGCGTTGATGCGTAGAGCGTTTTAAAACTGATTTGGTGAAGATCGGATGTAAATTGACGGATTTATCAGCTACCATTTGCCGGAACTTGGCTCAACTCGTGGCATATGCAAGCTTCAAGATATCGCAAAGGATGTTTGTATAACAGCAAATATCTCCGCCATTTTCTATCGCATTTGCCGGAACTTGGCTCAACTCGTGGCATATACAAGCTTCAAGATATCGCAAAAGATGTATGTATGACAGCAAATATCTCCGCCATTTTCTATCGCTTCGTCACAAATAATGTCTTATTTTGTGTGTGTTGATGCGTAGAGTGTTTTAAAACTAATTTGATGAATATCGGATGTAAATTGACGGATTTATCAGCTGCCATTTACAGGAACTTGGGGCAACTCTCGGCATATGCAAGTTTCAAGATATCGCAAAGGAAGTTTGTATGACAGGAAATATCTCCGCCCTTTTCTATCGCTTTCTCACAAATAATGTCTTATTTTGTTTGCGTTGATGCGTAGAGTGTTTTAAAACTTATTTGGTGAAGATCGGTTGTAAATTGACGGATTTATCAGCTGCCATTTGCAGGAACTTGGGGCAACTCGTGGCATATGCAAGTTTCAAGATATCGCAAAGGAAGTTTGAATGACAGGAAATATCTCCGCCATTTTCTATCGCTTTCTCACAAATTATGTCTTATTTTGTTTGCGTTGATGCGTAGAGTGTTTTAAAACTTATTTGGTGAAGATCGGTTGTAAATTGACGGATTTATCAGCTGCCATTTGCAGGAACTTGGGGCAACTCGTGGCATATGCAAGTTTCAAGATATCGCAAAGGAAGTTTGAATGACAGGAAATATCTCCGCCATTTTCTATCGCTTTCTCACAAATTATGTCTTATTTTGTTTGCGTTGATGCGTAGAGTGTTTTAAAACTTATTTGGTGAAGATCGGATGTAAATTGACGGATTTATCAGCTGCCATTTGCAGGAACTTGGGGCAACTCGTGGCATATTCAAGTATCAATATATCGCAAAGAAAGTTTGTATGACAGCAAATATCTCCGCCATTTTCTATCGCTTTCTCACAATTAATGTCTTATTTTGTTTGCGTTGATGCGTAGAGTGTTTTAAAACTTATTTGGTGAAGATCGGTTGTAAATTGACGGATTTATCAGCTGCCATTTGCAGGAACTTGGGGCAACTCGTGGCATATGCAAGTTTCAAGATATCGCAAAGGAAGTTTGTATGACAGCAAATATCTCCGCCATTTTCTATCGCTTCGTCACAAATAATGTCTTATTTTGTTTGCGTTGATGCGTAGAGCGTTTTAAAACTAATTTGGTGAAGATCGGATGTAAATTGACGGATTTATCAGCTACCATTTGCCGGAACTTGGCTCAACTCGTGGCATATGCAAGCTTCAAGATATCGCAAAAGATGTATGTATGACAGCAAATATCTCCGCCATTTTCTATCGCTTCGTCACAAATAATGTCTTATTTTGTGTGTGTTGATGCGTAGAGTGTTTTAAAACTAATTTGGTGAAGATCGGATGTAAATTGACGGATTTATCAGCTGCCATTTGCAGGAACTTGGGGCAACTCGTGGCATATGCAAGTTTCAAGATATCGCAAAGGAAGTTTGTATGACAGCAAATATCTCCGCCATTTTCTATCGCTTCGTCACAAATAATGTCGTTTTTTGTTTGTGTTGATGCGTAGAGTATTTAAATTTTAATTTGGTGAATATCGGATGTAAATTGACGGATTTATCAGCTGCCATTTGCAGGAACTTGGGGCAACTCGTGGCATATGCAAGTTTCAAGATATCGCAAAGGAAGTTTGTATGACAGGAAATATCTCCGCCATTTTCTATCGCTTTCTCACAAATAATGTCTTATTTTGTTTGCGTTGATGCGTAGAGTGTTTTAAAACTTATTTGGTGAAGATCGGATGTAAATTGACGGATTTATCAGCTGCCATTTGCAGGAACTTGGGGCAACTCGTGGCATATTCAAGTATCAAGATATCGCAAAGAAAGTTTGTATGACAGCAAATATCTCCGCCATTTTCTATCGCTTCGTCACAATAATGTCTTATTTTGTTTGCGTTGATGCGTAGAGCGTTTTAAAACTAATTTGGTGAAGATCGGATGTAAATTGACGGATTTATCAGCTACCATTTGCCGGAACTTGGCTCAACTCGTGGCATATGCAAGCTTCAAGATATCGCAAAAGATGTATGTATGACAGCAAATATCTCCGCCATTTTCTATCGCTTCGTCACAAATAATGTCTTATTTTGTGTGTGTTGATGCGTAGAGTGTTTTAAAACTAATTTGGTGAAGATCGGATGTAAATTGACGGATTTATCAGCTGCCATTTGCAGGAACTTGGGGCAACTCGTGGCATATGCAAGTTTCAAGATATCGCAAAGGAAGTTTGTATGACAGGAAATATCTCCGCCATTTTCTATCGCTTTCTCACGAATAATGTCTTATTTTGTTTGCGTTGATGCGTAGAGTGTTTTAAAACTTATTTGGTGAAGATCGGATGTAAATTGACGGATTTATCAGCTGCCATTTGCAGGAACTTGGGGCAACTCGTGGCATATTCAAGTATCAAGATATCGCAAAGGAAGTTTGTATGACAGCAAATATCTCCGCCATTTTCTATCGCTTCGTCACAAATAATGTCCTATTTTGTTTGTGTTGATGCGTAGAGTGTTTTAAAACTTATTTGGTGAAGATCGGATGTAAATTGACGGATTTATCAGCTGCCATTTGCAGGAACTTGGGGCAACTCGTGGCATATGCAAGTTTCAAGATATCGCTAAGGAAGTTTGTATGACAGCAAATATCTCCGCCATTTTCTATCGCTTCGTCACAAATAATGTCTTATTTTGTTTGCGTTGATGCGTAGAGCGTTTTAAAACTAATTTGGTGAAGATCGGATGTAAATTGACGGATTTATCAGCTACCATTTGCCGGAACTTGGCTCAACTCGTGGCATATGCAAGCTTCAAGATATCGCAAAAGATGTATGTATGACAGCAAATATCTCCGCCATTTTCTATCGCTTCGTCACAAATAATGTCTTATTTTGTGTGTGTTGATGCGTAGAGTGTTTTAAAACTAATTTGGTGAAGATCGGATGTAAATTGACGGATTTATCAGCTGCCATTTGCAGGAACTTGGGGCAACTCGTGGCATATGCAAGTTTCAAGATATCGCAAAGGAAGTTTGTATGACAGGAAATATCTCCGCCATTTTCTATCGCTTTCTCACAAATAATGTCTTATTTTGTTTGCGTTGATGCGTAGAGTGTTTTAAAACTTATTTGGTGAAGATCGGATGTAAATTGACGGATTTATCAGCTGCCATTTGCAGGAACTTGGGGCAACTCGTGGCATATTCAAGTATCAAGATATCGCAAAGAAAGTTTGTATGACAGCAAATATCTCCGCCATTTTCTATCGCTTCGTCACAATAATGTCTTATTTTGTTTGCGTTGATGCGTAGAGCGTTTTAAAACTAATTTGGTGAAGATCGGATGTAAATTGACGGATTTATCAGCTACCATTTGCCGGAACTTGGCTCAACTCGTGGCATATGCAAGCTTCAAGATATCGCAAAAGATGTATGTATGACAGCAAATATCTCCGCCATTTTCTATCGCTTCGTCACAAATAATGTCTTATTTTGAGTGTGTTGATGCGTAGAGTGTTTTAAAACTAATTTGGTGAAGATCGGATGTAAATTGACGGATTTATCAGCTGCCATTTGCAGGAACTTGGGGCAACTCGTGGCATATGCAAGTTTCAAGATATCGCAAAGGAAGTTTGTATGACAGGAAATATCTCCGCCATTTTCTATCGCTTTCTCACAAATAATGTCTTATTTTGTTTGCGTTGATGCGTAGATTGTTTTAAAACTTATTTGGTGAAGATCGGTTGTAAATTGACGGATTTATCAGCTGCCATTTGCAGGAACTTGGGGCAACTCGTGGCATATTCAAGTTTCAAGATATCGCAAAGGAAGTTTGTATGACAGCAAATATCTCCGCCATTTTCTATCGCTTTCTCACAAATAATGTCTTATTTTGTTTGCGTTGATGCGTAGATTGTTTTAAAACTTATTTGGTGAAGATCGGTTGTAAATTGACGGATTTATCAGCTGCCATTTGCAGGAACTTGGGGCAACTCGTGGCATATTCAAGTTTCAAGATATCGCAAAGGAAGTTTGTATGACAGCAAATATCTCCGCCATTTTCTATTGCTTCGTCACAAATAATGTCGTTTTTTGTTTGTTTTGATGCGTAGAGTATTTAAATTTTAATTTGGTGAAGATCGGATGTAAATTGACGGATTTATCAGCTACCATTTGCCGGAACTTGGCTCAACTCGTGGCATATGCAAGCTTCAAGATATCGCAAAAGATGTATGTATGACAGCAAATATCTCCGCCATTTTCTATCGCTTCGTCACAAATAATGTCTTATTTTGTTTGTGTTGATGCGTAGAGTGTTTTAAAACTAATTTGGTGAATATCGGATGTAAATTGACGGATTTATCAGCTGCCATTTACAGGAACTTGGGGCAACTCGTGGCATATGCAAGTTTCAAGATATCGCAAAGGAAGTTTGTATGACAGGAAATATCTCCGCCATTTTCTATCGCTTTCTCACAAATAATGTCTTATTTTGTTTGCGTTGATGCGTAGAGCGTTTTAAAACTAATTTGGTGAAGATCGGATGTAAATTGACGGATTTATCAGCTACCATTTGCCGGAACTTGGCTCAACTCGTGGCATATGCAAGCTTCAAGATATCGCAAAAGATGTATGTATGACAGCAAATATCTCCGCCATTTTCTATCGCTTCGTCACAAATAATGTCTTATTTTGTGTGTGTTGATGCGTAGAGTGTTTTAAAACTAATTTGGTGAAGATCGGATGTAAATTGACGGATTTATCAGCTGCCATTTGCAGGAACTTGGGGCAACTCGTGGCATATGCAAGTTTCAAGATATCGCAAAGGAAGTTTGTATGACAGCAAATATCTCCGCCATTTTCTATCGCTTCGTCACAAATAATGTCGTTTTTTGTTTGTGTTGATGCGTAGAGTATTTAAATTTTTATTTCATGAATATCGGATGTAAATTGACGGATTTATCAGCTGCCATTTGCAGGAACTTGGGGCAACTCGTGGCATATGCAAGTTTCAAGATTTCGCAAAGGAAGTTTGTATGACAGGAAATATCTCCGCCATTTTCTATCGCTTCGTCACAAATAATGTCTTATTTTGTTTGCGTTGATGCGTAGAGCGTTTTAAAACTAATTTGGTGAAGATCGGATGTAAATTGACGGATTTATCAGCTACCATTTGCCGGAACTTGGCTCAACTCGTGGCATATGCAAGCTTCAAGATATCGCAAAAGATGTATGTATGACAGCAAATATCTCCGCCATTTTCTATCGCTTCGTCACAAATAATGTTTTATTTTGTTTGTGTTGATGCGTAGAGTGTTTTAAAGTTAATTTGGTGAAGATCGGATGTAAATTGACGGATTTATCAGCTACCATTTGCCGGAACTTGGCTCAACTCGTGGCATATGCAAGCTTCAAGATATCGCAAAAGATGTATGTATGACAGCAAATATCTCCGCCATTTTCTTTCGCTTCGTCACAAATAATGTCTTATTTTGTTTGTGTTGATGCGTAGAGTGTTTTAAAACTAATTTGGTGAATATCGGATGTAAATTGACGGATTTATCAGCTGCCATTTACAGGAACTTGGGGCAACTCGTGGCATATGCAAGTTTCAAGATATCGCAAAGGAAGTTTGTATGACAGGAAATATCTCCGCCATTTTCTATCGCTTTCTCACAAATAATGTCTTATTTTGTTTGCGTTGATGCGTAGAGTGTTTTAAAACTTATTTGGTGAAGATTGGTTGTAAATTGACGGATTTATCAGCTGCCATTTGCAGGAACTTGGGGCAACTCGTGGCATATGCAAGTTTCAAGATATCGCAAAGGAAGTTTGTATGACAGGAAATATCTCCGCCATTTTCTATCGCTTTCTCACAAATAATGTCTTATTTTGTTTGCGTTGATGCGTAGAGTGTTTTAAAACTTATTTGGTGAAGATCGGATGTAAATTGACGGATTTATCAGCTGCCATTTGCAGGAACTTGGGGCAACTCGTGGCATATTCAAGTATCAAGATATCGCAAAGAAAGTTTGTATGACAGCAAATATCTCCGCCATTTTCTATCGCTTCGTCACAATAATGTCTTATTTTGTTTGCGTTGATGCGTAGAGCGTTTTAAAACTAATTTGGTGAAGATCGGATGTAAATTGACGGATTTATCAGCTACCATTTGCCGGAACTTGGCTCAACTCGTGGCATATGCAAGCTTCAAGATATCGCAAAAGATGTATGTATGACAGCAAATATCTCCGCCATTTTCTATCGCTTCGTCACAAATAATGTCTTATTTTGTGTGTGTTGATGCGTAGAGTGTTTTAAAACTAATTTGGTGAAGATCGGATGTAAATTGACGGATTTATCAGCTGCCATTTGCAGGAACTTGGGGCAACTCGTGGCATATGCAAGTTTCAAGATATCGCAAAGGAAGTTTGTATGACAGGAAATATCTCCGCCATTTTCTATCGCTTTCTCACAAATAATGTCTTATTTTGTTTGCGTTGATGCGTAGATTGTTTTAAAACTTATTTGGTGAAGATCGGTTGTAAATTGACGGATTTATCAGCTGCCATTTGCAGGAACTTGGGGCAACTCGTGGCATATTCAAGTTTCAAGATATCGCAAAGGAAGTTTGTATGACAGCAAATATCTCCGCCATTTTCTATTGCTTCGTCACAAATAATGTCGTTTTTTGTTTGTTTTGATGCGTAGAGTATTTAAATTTTAATTTGGTGAAGATCGGATGTAAATTGACGGATTTATCAGCTACCATTTGCCGGAACATGGCTCAACTCGTGGCATATGCAAGCTTCAAGATATCGCAAAAGATGTATGTATGACAGCAAATATCTCCGCCATTTTCTATCGCTTCGTCACAAATAATGTCTTATTTTGTTTGTGTTGATGCGTAGAGTGTTTTAAAACTAATTTGGTGAATATCGGATGTAAATTGACGGATTTATCAGCTGCCATTTACAGGAACTTGGGGCAACTCGTGGCATATGCAAGTTTCAAGATATCGCAAAGGAAGTTTGTATGACAGGAAATATCTCCGCCATTTTCTATCGCTTTCTCACAAATAATGTCTTATTTTGTTTGCGTTGATGCGTAGAGTGTTTTAAAACTTATTTGGTGAAGATTGGTTGTAAATTGACGGATTTATCAGCTGCCATTTGCAGGAACTTGGGGCAACTCGTGGCATATGCAAGTTTCAAGATATCGCAAAGGAAGTTTGTATGACAGGAAATATCTCCGCCATTTTCTATCGCTTTCTCACAAATAATGTCTTATTTTGTTTGCGTTGATGCGTAGAGTATTTTAAAACTTATTTGGTGAAGATCGGATGTAAATTGACGGATTTATCAGCTGCCATTTGCAGGAACTTGGGGCAACTCGTGGCATATTCAAGTATCAAGATATCGCAAAGAAAGTTTGTATGACAGCAAATATCTCCGCCATTTTCTATCGCTTCGTCACAAATAATGTCTTATTTTGTGTGTGTTGATGCGTAGAGTGTTTTAAAACTAATTTGGTGAAGATCGGATGTAAATTGACGGATTTATCAGCTGCCATTTGCAGGAACTTGGGGCAACTCGTGGCATATGCAAGTTTCAAGATATCGCAAAGGAAGTTTGTATGACAGGAAATATCTCCGCCATTTTCTATCGCTTTCTCACAAATAATGTCTTATTTTGTTTGCGTTGATGCGTAGATTGTTTTAAAACTTATTTGGTGAAGATCGGTTGTAAATTGACGGATTTATCAGCTGCCATTTGCAGGAACTTGGGGCAACTCGTGGCATATTCAAGTTTCAAGATATCGCAAAGGAAGTTTGTATGACAGCAAATATCTCCGCCATTTTCTATCGCTTCGTCACAAATAATGTCGTTTTTTGTTTGTTTTGATGCGTAGAGTATTTAAATTTTAATTTGGTGAAGATCGGATGTAAATTGACGGATTTATCAGCTACCATTTGCCGGAACTTGGCTCAACTCGTGGCATATGCAAGCTTCAAGATATCGCAAAAGATGTATGTATGACAGCAAATATCTCCGCCATTTTCTATCGCTTCGTCACAAATAATGTCTTATTTTGTTTGTGTTGATGCGTAGAGTGTTTTAAAACTAATTTGGTGAATATCGGATGTAAATTGACGGATTTATCAGCTGCCATTTACAGGAACTTGGGGCAACTCGTGGAATATGCAAGTTTCAAGATATCGCAAAGGAAGTTTGTATGACAGGAAATATCTCCGCCATTTTCTATCGCTTTCTCACAAATAATGTCTTATTTTGTTTGCGTTGATGCGTAGAGTGTTTTAAAACTTATTTGGTGAAGATCGGTAGTAAATTGACGGATTTATCAGCTGCCATTTGCAGGAACTTGGGGCAACTCGTGGCATATGCAAGTTTCAAGATATCGCAAAGGAAGTTTGTATGACAGGAAATATCTCCGCCATTTTCTATCGCTTTCTCACAAATAATGTCTTATTTTGTTTGCGTTGATGCGTAGAGCGTTTTAAAACTAATTTGGTGAAGATCGGATGTAAATTGACGGATTTATCAGCTACCATTTGCCGGAACTTGGCTCAACTCGTGGCATATGCAAGCTTCAAGATATCGCAAAAGATGTATGTATGACAGCAAATATCTCCGCCATTTTCTATCGCTTCGTCACAAATAATGTCTTATTTTGTTTGTGTTGATGCGTAGAGTGTTTTAAAACTAATTTGGTGAATATCGGATGTAAATTGACGGATTTATCAGCTGCCATTTACAGGAACTTGGGGCAACTCGTGGAATATGCAAGTTTCAAGATATCGCAAAGGAAGTTTGTATGACAGGAAATATCTCCGCCATTTTCTATCGCTTTCTCACAAATAATATCTTATTTTGTTTGCGTTGATGCGTAGATTGTTTTAAAACTTATTTGGTGAAGATCGGTTGTAAATTGACGGATTTATCAGCTGCCATTTGCAGGAACTTGGGGCAACTCGTGGCATATTCAAGTTTCAAGATATCGCAAAGGAAGTTTGTATGACAGCAAATATCTCCGCCATTTTCTATCGCTTCGTCACAAATAATGTCGTTTTTTGTTTGTTTTGATGCGTAGAGTATTTAAATTTTAATTTGGTGAAGATCGGATGTAAATTGACGGATTTATCAGCTACCATTTGCCGGAACTTGGCTCAACTCGTGGCATATGCAAGCTTCAAGATATCGCAAAAGATGTATGTATGACAGCAAATATCTCCGCCATTTTCTATCGCTTCGTCACAAATAATGTCTTATTTTGTTTGCGTTGATGCGTAGAGTGTTTTAAAACTTATTTGGTGAAGATCGGTAGTAAATTGACGGATTTATCAGCTGCCATTTGCAGGAACTTGGGGCAACTCGTGGCATATGCAAGTTTCAAGATATCGCAAAGGAAGTTTGTATGACAGGAAATATCTCCGCCATTTTCTATCGCTTTCTCACAAATAATGTCTTATTTTGTTTGCGTTGATGCGTAGAGCGTTTTAAAACTAATTTGGTGAAGATCGGATGTAAATTGACGGATTTATCAGCTACCATTTGCCGGAACTTGGCTCAACTCGTGGCATATGCAAGCTTCAAGATATCGCAAAAGATGTATGTATGACAGCAAATATCTCCGCCATTTTCTATCGCTTCGTCACAAATAATGTCTTATTTTGTTTGTGTTGATGCGTAGAGTGTTTTAAAACTAATTTGGTGAATATCGGATGTAAATTGACGGATTTATCAGCTGCCATTTGCAGGAACTTGGGGCAACTCGTGGCATATGCAAGTTTCAAGATATCGCAAAGGAAGTTTGTATGACAGGAAATATCTCCGCCATTTTCTATCGCTTTCTCACAAATAATGTCTTATTTTGTTTGCGTTGATGTGTAGATTGTTTTAAAACTTATTTGGTGAAGATCGGTTGTAAATTGACGGATTTATCAGCTGCCATTTGCAGGAACTTGGGGCAACTCGTGGCATATTCAAGTTTCAAGATATCGCAAAGGAAGTTTGTATGACAGCAAATATCTCCGCCATTTTCTATCGCTTCGTCACAAATAATGTCGTTTTTTGTTTGTTTTGATGCGTAGAGTATTTAAATTTTAATTTGGTGAAGATCGGATGTAAATTGACGGATTTATCAGCTACCATTTGCCGGAACTTGGCTCAACTCGTGGCATATGCAAGCTTCAAGATATCGCAAAAGATGTATGTATGACAGCAAATATCTCCGCCATTTTCTATCGCTTCGTCACAAATAATGTCTTATTTTGTTTGTGTTGATGCGTAGAGTGTTTTAAAACTAATTTGGTGAATATCGGATGTAAATTGACGGATTTATCAGCTGCCATTTACAGGAACTTGGGGCAACTCGTGGAATATGCAAGTTTCAAGATATCGCAAAGGAAGTTTGTATGACAGGAAATATCTCCGCCATTTTCTATCGCTTTCTCACAAATAATGTCTTATTTTGTTTGCGTTGATGCGTAGAGTGTTTTAAAACTTATTTGGTGAAGATCGGTAGTAAATTGACGGATTTATCAGCTGCCATTTGCAGGAACTTGGGGCAACTCGTGGCATATGCAAGTTTCAAGATATCGCAAAGGAAGTTTGTATGACAGGAAATATCTCCGCCATTTTCTATCGCTTTCTCACAAATAATGTCTTATTTTGTTTGCGTTGATGCGTAGAGCGTTTTAAAACTAATTTGGTGAAGATCGGATGTAAATTGACGGATTTATCAGCTACCATTTGCCGGAACTTGGCTCAACTCGTGGCATATGCAAGCTTCAAGATATCGCAAAAGATGTATGTATGACAGCAAATATCTCCGCCATTTTCTATCGCTTCGTCACAAATAATGTCTTATTTTGTTTGTGTTGATGCGTAGAGTGTTTTAAAACTAATTTGGTGAATATCGGATGTAAATTGACGGATTTATCAGCTGCCATTTACAGGAACTTGGGGCAACTCGTGGAATATGCAAGTTTCAAGATATCGCAAAGGAAGTTTGTATGACAGGAAATATCTCCGCCATTTTCTATCGCTTTCTCACAAATAATATCTTATTTTGTTTGCGTTGATGCGTAGATTGTTTTAAAACTTATTTGGTGAAGATCGGTTGTAAATTGACGGATTTATCAGCTGCCATTTGCAGGAACTTGGGGCAACTCGTGGCATATTCAAGTTTCAAGATATCGCAAAGGAAGTTTGTATGACAGCAAATATCTCCGCCATTTTCTATCGCTTCGTCACAAATAATGTCGTTTTTTGTTTGTTTTGATGCGTAGAGTATTTAAATTTTAATTTGGTGAAGATCGGATGTAAATTGACGGATTTATCAGCTACCATTTGCCGGAACTTGGCTCAACTCGTGGCATATGCAAGCTTCAAGATATCGCAAAAGATGTATGTATGACAGCAAATATCTCCGCCATTTTCTATCGCTTCGTCACAAATAATGTCTTATTTTGTTTGCGTTGATGCGTAGAGTGTTTTAAAACTTATTTGGTGAAGATCGGTAGTAAATTGACGGATTTATCAGCTGCCATTTGCAGGAACTTGGGGCAACTCGTGGCATATGCAAGTTTCAAGATATCGCAAAGGAAGTTTGTATGACAGGAAATATCTCCGCCATTTTCTATCGCTTTCTCACAAATAATGTCTTATTTTGTTTGCGTTGATGCGTAGAGCGTTTTAAAACTAATTTGGTGAAGATCGGATGTAAATTGACGGATTTATCAGCTACCATTTGCCGGAACTTGGCTCAACTCGTGGCATATGCAAGCTTCAAGATATCGCAAAAGATGTATGTATGACAGCAAATATCTCCGCCATTTTCTATCGCTTCGTCACAAATAATGTCTTATTTTGTTTGTGTTGATGCGTAGAGTGTTTTAAAACTTATTTGGTGAAGATCGGTTGTAAATTGACGGATTTATCAGCTGCCATTTGCAGGAACTTGGGGCAACTCGTGGCATATTCAAGTTTCAAGATATCGCAAAGGAAGTTTGTATGACAGCAAATATCTCCGCCATTTTCTATCGCTTCGTCACAAATAATGTCGTTTTTTGTTTGTTTTGATGCGTAGAGTATTTAAATTTTAATTTGGTGAAGATCGGATGTAAATTGACGGATTTATCAGCTACCATTTGCCGGAACTTGGCTCAACTCGTGGCATATGCAAGCTTCAAGATATCGCAAAAGATGTATGTATGACAGCAAATATCTCCGCCATTTTCTATCGCTTCGTCACAAATAATGTCTTATTTTGTTTGTGTTGATGCGTAGAGTGTTTTAAAACTAATTTGGTGAATATCGGATGTAAATTGACGGATTTATCAGCTGCCATTTGCAGGAACTTGGGGCAACTCGTGGCATATGCAAGTTTCAAGATATCGCAAAGGAAGTTTGTATGACAGGAAATATCTCCGCCATTTTCTATCGCTTTCTCACAAATAATGTCTTATTTTGTTTGCGTTGATGTGTAGATTGTTTTAAAACTTATTTGGTGAAGATCGGTTGTAAATTGACGGATTTATCAGCTGCCATTTGCAGGAACTTGGGGCAACTCGTGGCATATTCAAGTTTCAAGATATCGCAAAGGAAGTTTGTATGACAGCAAATATCTCCGCCATTTTCTATCGCTTCGTCACAAATAATGTCGTTTTTTGTTTGTTTTGATGCGTAGAGTATTTAAATTTTAATTTGGTGAAGATCGGATGTAAATTGACGGATTTATCAGCTACCATTTGCCGGAACTTGGCTCAACTCGTGGCATATGCAAGCTTCAAGATATCGCAAAAGATGTATGTATGACAGCAAATATCTCCGCCATTTTCTATCGCTTCGTCACAAATAATGTCTTATTTTGTTTGTGTTGATGCGTAGAGTGTTTTAAAACTAATTTGGTGAATATCGGATGTAAATTGACGGATTTATCAGCTGCCATTTACAGGAACTTGGGGCAACTCGTGGAATATGCAAGTTTCAAGATATCGCAAAGGAAGTTTGTATGACAGGAAATATCTCCGCCATTTTCTATCGCTTTCTCACAAATAATGTCTTATTTTGTTTGCGTTGATGCGTAGAGTGTTTTAAAACTTATTTGGTGAAGATCGGTAGTAAATTGACGGATTTATCAGCTGCCATTTGCAGGAACTTGGGGCAACTCGTGGCATATGCAAGTTTCAAGATATCGCAAAGGAAGTTTGTATGACAGGAAATATCTCCGCCATTTTCTATCGCTTTCTCACAAATAATGTCTTATTTTGTTTGCGTTGATGCGTAGAGCGTTTTAAAACTAATTTGGTGAAGATCGGATGTAAATTGACGGATTTATCAGCTACCATTTGCCGGAACTTGGCTCAACTCGTGGCATATGCAAGCTTCAAGATATCGCAAAAGATGTATGTATGACAGCAAATATCTCCGCCATTTTCTATCGCTTCGTCACAAATAATGTCTTATTTTGTTTGTGTTGATGCGTAGAGTGTTTTAAAACTAATTTGGTGAATATCGGATGTAAATTGACGGATTTATCAGCTGCCATTTACAGGAACTTGGGGCAACTCGTGGAATATGCAAGTTTCAAGATATCGCAAAGGAAGTTTGTATGACAGGAAATATCTCCGCCATTTTCTATCGCTTTCTCACAAATAATATCTTATTTTGTTTGCGTTGATGCGTAGATTGTTTTAAAACTTATTTGGTGAAGATCGGTTGTAAATTGACGGATTTATCAGCTGCCATTTGCAGGAACTTGGGGCAACTCGTGGCATATTCAAGTTTCAAGATATCGCAAAGGAAGTTTGTATGACAGCAAATATCTCCGCCATTTTCTATCGCTTCGTCACAAATAATGTCGTTTTTTGTTTGTTTTGATGCGTAGAGTATTTAAATTTTAATTTGGTGAAGATCGGATGTAAATTGACGGATTTATCAGCTACCATTTGCCGGAACTTGGCTCAACTCGTGGCATATGCAAGCTTCAAGATATCGCAAAAGATGTATGTATGACAGCAAATATCTCCGCCATTTTCTATTGCTTCGTCACAAATAATGTCTTATTTTGTTTGCGTTGATGCGTAGAGTGTTTTAAAACTTATTTGGTGAAGATCGGTTGTAAATTGACGGATTTATCAGCTGCCATTTGCAGGAACTTGGGGCAACTCGTGGCATATGCAAGTTTCAAGATATCGCAAAGGAAGTTTGTATGACAGGAAATATCTCCGCCATTTTCTATCGCTTTCTCACAAATAATGTCTTATTTTGTTTGCGTTGATGCGTAGAGCGTTTTAAAACTAATTTGGTGAAGATCGGATGTAAATTGACGGATTTATCAGCTACCATTTGCCGGAACTTGGCTCAACTCGTGGCATATGCAAGCTTCAAGATATCGCAAAAGATGTATGTATGACAGCAAATATCTCCGCCATTTTCTATCGCTTCGTCACAAATAATGTCTTATTTTGTTTGTGTTGATGCGTAGAGTGTTTTAAAACTAATTTGGTGAATATCGGATGTAAATTGACGGATTTATCAGCTGCCATTTACAGGAACTTGGGGCAACTCGTGGCATATGCAAGTTTCAAGATATCGCAAAGGAAGTTTGTATGACAGGAAATATCTCCGCCATTTTCTATCGCTTTCTCACAAATAATGTCTTATTTTGTTTGCGTTGATGCGTAGAGTGTTTTAAAACTTATTTGGTGAAGATTGGTTGTAAATTGACGGATTTATCAGCTGCCATTTGCAGGAACTTGGGGCAACTCGTGGCATATGCAAGTTTCAAGATATCGCAAAGGAAGTTTGTATGACAGGAAATATCTCCGCCATTTTCTATCGCTTTCTCACCAATAATGTCTTATTTTGTTTGCGTTGATGCGTAGAGTATTTTAAAACTTATTTGGTGAAGATCGGATGTAAATTGACGGATTTATCAGCTGCCATTTGCAGGAACTTGGGGCAACTCGTGGCATATTCAAGTATCAAGATATCGCAAAGAAAGTTTGTATGACAGCAAATATCTCCGCCATTTTCTATCGCTTCGTCACAAATAATGTCTTATTTTGTGTGTGTTGATGCGTAGAGTGTTTTAAAACTAATTTGGTGAATATCGGATGTAAATTGACGGATTTATCAGCTGCCATTTACAGGAACTTGGGGCAACTCGTGGAATATGCAAGTTTCAAGATATCGCAAAGGAAGTTTGTATGACAGGAAATATCTCCGCCATTTTCTATCGCTTTCTCACAAATAATGTCTTATTTTGTTTGCGTTGATGCGTAGAGTGTTTTAAAACTTATTTGGTGAAGATCGGTAGTAAATTGACGGATTTATCAGCTGCCATTTGCAGGAACTTGGGGCAACTCGTGGCATATGCAAGTTTCAAGATATCGCAAAGGAAGTTTGTATGACAGGAAATATCTCCGCCATTTTCTATCGCTTTCTCACAAATAATGTCTTATTTTGTTTGCGTTGATGCGTAGAGCGTTTTAAAACTAATTTGGTGAAGATCGGATGTAAATTGACGGATTTATCAGCTACCATTTGCCGGAACTTGGCTCAACTCGTGGCATATGCAAGCCAGCAAATATCTCCGCCATTTTCTATCGCTTCGTCACAAATAATGTCTTATTTTGTTTGTGTTGATGCGTAGAGTGTTTTAAAACTAATTTGGTGAATATCGGATGTAAATTGACGGATTTATCAGCTGCCATTTACAGGAACTTGGGGCAACTCGTGGCATATGCAAGTTTCAAGATATCGCAAAGGAAGTTTGTATGACAGGAAATATCTCCGCCATTTTCTATCGCTTTCTCACAAATAATGTCTTATTTTGTTTGCGTTGATGCGTAGAGTGTTTTAAAACTTATTTGGTGAAGATTGGTTGTAAATTGACGGATTTATCAGCTGCCATTTGCAGGAACTTGGGGCAACTCGTGGCATATGCAAGTTTCAAGATATCGCAAAGGAAGTTTGTATGACAGGAAATATCTCCGCCATTTTCTATCGCTTTCTCACAAATAAGGTCTTATTTTGTTTGCGTTGATGCGTAGAGTGTTTTAAAACTTATTTGGTGAAGATCGGATGTAAATTGACGGATTTATCAGCTGCCATTTGCAGGAACTTGGGGCAACTCGTGGCATATTCAAGTATCAAGATATCGCAAAGAAAGTTTGTATGACAGCAAATATCTCCGCCATTTTCTATCGCTTCGTCACAAATAATGTCGTTTTTGTGTGTGTTGATGCGTAGAGTGTTTTAAAACTAATTTGGTGAAGATCGGATGTAAATTGACGGATTTATCAGCTGCCATTTGCAGGAACTTGGGGCAACTCGTGGCATATGCAAGTTTCAAGATATCGCAAAGGAAGTTTGTATGACAGGAAATATCTCCGCCATTTTCTATCGCTTTCTCACAAATAATGTCTTATTTTGTTTGCGTTGATGCGTAGATTGTTTTAAAACTTATTTGGTGAAGATCGGTTGTAAATTGACGGATTTATCAGCTGCCATTTGCAGGAACTTGGGGCAACTCGTGGCATATTCAAGTTTCAAGATATCGCAAAGGAAGTTTGTATAACAGCAAATATCTCCGCCATTTTCTATCGCTTCGTCACAAATAATGTCGTTTTTTGTTTGTGTTGATGCGTAAAGTATTTAAATTTTAATTTGGTGAAGATCGGATGTAAATTGACGGATTTATCAGCTACCATTTGCCGGAACTTGGCTCAACTCGTGGCATATGCAAGCTTCAAGATATCGCAAAAGACGTTTGTATGACAGCAAATATCTCCGCCATTTTTTATCGCTTTCTCACAAATAATGTCTTATTTTGTTTGCGTTGATGCGTAGAGTGTTTTAAAACTTATTTGGTGAAGATCGGATGTAAATTGACGGATTTATCAGCTGCCATTTGCAGGAACTTGGGGCAACTCGTGGCATATTCAAGTATCAAGATATCGCAAAGAAAGTTTGTATGACAGCAAATATCTCCGCCATTTTCTATCGCTTCGTCACAAATAATGTCTTATTTTGTTTGCGTTGATGCGTAGAGCGTTTTAAAACTAATTTGGTGAAGATTGGATGTAAATTGACGGATTTATCAGCTACCATTTGCCGGAACTTGGCTCAACTCGTGGCATATGCAAGCTTCAAGATATTGCAAAAGATGTATGTATGATAGCAAATATCTCCGCCATTTTCTATCGCTTCGTCACAAATAATGTCTTATTTTGTGTGTGTTGATGCGTAGAGTGTTTTAAAACTAATTTGGTGAAGATCGGATGTAAATTGACGGATTTATCAGCTGCCATTTGCAGGAACTTGGGGCAACTCGTGGCATATGCAAGTTTCAAGATACCGCAAAGGAAGTTTGTGTGACAGGAAATATCTCCGTCATTTTCTATCGCTTTCTCACAAATAATGTCTTATTTTGTTTGCGTTGATGCGTAGAGTGTTTTAAAACTTATTTGGTGAAGATCGGTTGTAAATTGACGGATTTATCAGCTGCCATTTCCAGGAACTTGGGGCAACTCGTGGCATATTCAAGTTTCAAGATATCGCAAAGGAAGTTTGTATAACAGCAAATATCTCCGCCATTTTCTATCGCTTCGTCACAAATAATGTCGTTTTTTGTTTGTTTTGATGCGTAGAGTATTTAAATTTTAATTTGGTGAAGATCGGATGTAAATTGACGGATTTATCAGCTACCATTTGCCGGAACTTGGCTCAACTCGTGGCATATGCAAGCTTCAAGATATCGCAAAAGATGTATGTATGACAGCAAATATCTCCGCCATTTTCTATCGCTTCGTCACAAATAATGTCTTATTTTGTTTGTGTTGATGCGTAGAGTGTTTTAAAACTAATTTGGTGAATATCGGATGTAAATTGACGGATTTATCAGCTGCCATTTACAGGAACTTGGGGCAACTCGTGGCATATGCAAGTTTCAAGATATCGCAAAGGAAGTTTGTATGACAGGAAATATCTCCGCCATTTTCTATCGCTTTCTCACAAATAATGTCTTATTTTGTTTGCGTTGATGCGTAGAGTGTTTTAAATATTATTTGGTGAAGATCGGATGTAAATTGACGGATTTATCAGCTGCCATTTGCAGGAACTTGGGACAACTCGTGGCATATGCAAGTTTCAAGATATCGCAAAGGAAGTTTGTATGACAGGAAATATCTCCGCCATTTTCTATCGCTTTCTCACAAATAATGTCTTATTTTGTTTGCGTTGATGCGTAGAGTGTTTTAAAACTTATTTGGTGAAGATTGGTTGTAAATTGACGGATTTATCAGCTGCCATTTGCAGGAACTTGGGGCAATTCGTGGCATATGCAAGTTTCAAGATATCGCAAAGGAAGTTTGTATGACAGGAAATATCTCCGCCATTTTCTATCGCTTTCTCACAAATAATGTCTTATTTTGTTTGCGTTGATGCGTAGAGTGTTTTAAAACTTATTTGGTGAAGATCGGATGTAAATTGGCGGATTTATCAGCTGCCATTTGCAGGAACTTGGGGCAACTCGTGGCATATTCAAGTATCAAGATATCGCAAAGAAAGTTTGTATGACAGCAAATATCTCCGCCATTTTCTATCGCTTCGTCACAAATAATGTCTTATTTTGTTTGCGTTGATGCGTAGAGCGTTTTAAAACTAATTTGGTGAAGATCGGATGTAAATTGACGGATTTATCAGCTACCATTTGCCGGAACTTGGCTCAACTCGTGGCATATGCAAGCTTCAAGATATCGCAAAAGATGTATGTATGACAGCAAATATCTCCGCCATTTTCTATCGCTTCGTCACAAATAATGTCTTATTTTGTGTGTGTTGATGCGTAGAGTGTTTTAAAATTAATTTGGTGAAGATCGGATGTAAATTGACGGATTTATCAGCTGCCATTTGCAGGAACTTGGGGCAACTCGTGGCATATGCAAGTTTCAAGATATCGCAAAGGAAGTTTGTATGACAGGAAATATCTCCGCCATTTTCTATCGCTTTCTCACAAATAATGTCTTATTTTGTTTGCGTTGATGCGTAGAGTGTTTTAAAACTTATTTGGTGAAGATTGGTTGTAAATTGACGGATTTATCAGCTGCCATTTGCAGGAACTTGGGGCAATTCGTGGCATATGCAAGTTTCAAGATATCGCAAAGGAAGTTTGTATGACAGGAAATATCTCCGCCATTTTCTATCGCTTTCTCACAAATAATGTCTTATTTTGTTTGCGTTGATGCGTAGAGTGTTTTAAAACTTATTTGGTGAAGATCGGATGTAAATTGACGGATTTATCAGCTACCATTTGCCGGAACTTGGCTCAACTCGTGGCATATGCAAGCTTCAAGATATCGCAAAAGATGTATGTATGACAGCAAATATCTCCGCCATTTTCTATCGCTTCGTCACAAATAATGTCTTATTTTGTGTGTGTTGATGCGTAGAGTGTTTTAAAACTAATTTGGTGAAGATCGGATGTAAATTGACGGATTTATCAGCTGCCATTTGCAGGAACTTGGGGCAACTCGTGGCATATTCAAGTTTCAAGATATCGCAAAGGAAGTTTGTATGACAGCAAATATCTCCGCCATTTTCTATCGCTTTCTCACAAATAATGTCTTATTTTGTTTGCGTTGATGCGTAGAGTGTTTTAAAACTTATTTGGTGAAGATCGGTTGTAAATTGACGGATTTATCAGCTGCCATTTGCAGGAACTTGGGGCAACTCGTGGCATATTCAAGTTTCAAGATATCGCAAAGGAAGTTTGTATGACAGCAAATATCTCCGCCATTTTCTATCGCTTCGTCACAAATAATGTCGTTTTTTGTTTGTTTTGATGCGTAGAGTATTTAAATTTTAATTTGGTGAAGATCGGATGTAAATTGACGGATTTATCAGCTACCATTTGCCGGAACTTGGCTCAACTCATGGCATATGCAAGCTTCAAGATATCGCAAAAGATGTATGTATGACAGCAAATATCTCCGCCATTTTCTATCGCTTCGTCACAAATAATGTCTTATTTTGTTTGCGTTGATGCGTAGAGCGTTTTAAAACTAATTTGGTGAAGATCGGATGTAAATTGACGGATTTATCAGCTACCATTTGCCGGAACTTGGCTCAACTCGTGGCATATGCAAGCTTCAAGATATCGCAAAAGATGTATGTATGACAGCAAATATCTCCGCCATTTTCTATCGCTTCGTCACAAATAATGTCTTATTTTGTGTGTGTTGATGCGTAGAGTGTTTTAAAACTAATTTGGTGAAGATCGGATGTAAATTGACGGATTTATCAGCTGCCATTTGCAGGAACTTGGGGCAACTCGTGGCATATGCAAGTTTCAAGATATCGCAAAGGAAGTTTGTATGACAGGAAATATCTCCGCCATTTTCTATCGCTTTCTCACAAATAATGTCTTATTTTGTTTGCGTTTATGCGTAGAGTGTTTTAAAACTTATTTGGTGAAGATCGGTTGTAAATTGACGGATTTATCAGCTGCCATTTGCAGGAACTTGGGGCAACTCGTGGCATATCCAAGTTTCAAGATATCGCAAAGGAAGTTTGTATAACAGCAAATATCTCCGCCATTTTCTATCGCTTCGTCACAAATAATGTCGTTTTTTGTTTGTTTTGATGCGTAGAGTATTTAAATTTTAATTTGGTGAAGATCGGGTGTAAATTGACGGATTTATCAGCTACCATTTGCCGGAACTTGGCTCAACTCGTGGCATATGCAAGCTTCAAGATATCGCAAAAGATGTATGTATGACAGCAAATATCTCCGCCATTTTCTATCGCTTCGTCACAAATAATGTCTTATTTTGTTTGTGTTGATGCGTAGAGTGTTTTAAAACTAATTTGGTGAATATCGGATGTAAATTGACGGATTTATCAGCTGCCATTTACAGGAACTTGGGGCAACTCGTGGCATATGCAAGTTTCAAGATATCGCAAAGGAAGTTTGTATGACAGGAAATATCTCCGCCATTTTCTATCGCTTTCTCACAAATAATGTCTTATTTTGTTTGCGTTGATGCGTAGAGTGTTTTAAAACTTATTTGGTGAAGATCGGTTGTAAATTGACGGATTTATCAGCTGCCATTTGCAGGAACTTGGGGCAACTCGTGGCATATGCAAGTTTCAAGATATCGCAAAGGAAGTTTGTATGACAGGAAATATCTCCGCCATTTTCTATCGCTTTCTCACAAATAATGTCTTATTTTGTTTGCGTTGATGCGTAGAGTGTTTTAAATTTTATTTGGTGAAGATCGGATGTAAATTGACGGATTTATCAGCTGCCATTTGCAGGAACTTGGGGCAACTCGTGGCATATTCAAGTATCAAGATATCGCAAAGAAAGTTTGTATGACAGCAAATATCTCCGCCATTTTCTATCGCTTCGTCACAAATAATGTCTTATTTTGTTTGCGTTGATGCGTAGAGCGTTTTAAAACTAATTTGGTGAAGATCGGATGTAAATTGACGGATTTATCAGCTACCATTTGCCGGAACTTGGCTCAACTCGTGGCATATGCAAGCTTCAAGATATCGCAAAAGATGTATGTATGACAGGAAATATCTCCGCCATTTTCTATCGCTTTCTCACAAATAATGTCTTATTTTGTTTGCGTTGATGCGTAGAGTGTTTTAAAACTTATTTGGTGAAGATCGGTTGTAAATTGACGGATTTATCAGCTGCCATTTGCAGGAACTTGGGGCAACTCGTGGCATATTCAAGTTTCAAGATATCGCAAAGGAAGTTTGTATGACAGCAAATATCTCCGCCATTTTCTATCGCTTCGTCACAAATAATGTCGTTTTTTGTTTGTTTTGATGCGTAGAGTATTTAAATTTTAATTTGGTGAAGATCGGATGTAAATTGACGGATTTATCAGCTACCATTTGCCGGAACTTGGCTCAACTCGTGGCATATGCAAGCTTCAAGATATCGCAAAAGATGTATGTATGACAGCAAATATCTCCGCCATTTTCTATCGCTTCGTCACAAAGAATGTCTTATTTTGTTTGTGTTGATGCGTAGAGTGTTTTAAAACTAATTTGGTGAATATCGGATTTAAATTGACGGATTTATCAGCTGCCATTTACAGGAACTTGGGGCAACTCGTGGCATATGCAAGTTTCAAGATATCGCAAAGGAAGTTTGTATGACAGGAAATATCTCCGCCATTTTCTATCGCTTTCTCACAAATATTGTCTTATTTTGTTTGCGTTGATGCGTAGAGTGTTTTAAAACTTATTGGGTGAAGATCGGATGTAAATTGACGGATTGAAGTTTGTATGACAGGAAATATCTCCGCCATTTTCTATCGCTTTCTCACAAATAATGTCTTATTTTGTTTGCGTTGATGCGTAGAGTGTTTTAAAACTTATTTGGTGAAGATCGGTTGTAAATTGACGGATTTATCAGCTGCCATTTGCAGGAACTTGGGGCAACTCGTGGCATATGCAAGTTTCAAGATATCGCAAAGGAAGTTTGTATGACAGGAAATATCTCCGCCATTTTCTATCGCTTTCTCACAAATAATGTCTTATTTTGTTTGCGTTGATGCGTAGAGTGTTTTAAAACTTATTTGGTGAAGATCGGATGTAAATTGACGGATTTATCAGCTGCCATTTGCAGGAACTTGGGGCAACTCGTGGCATATTCAAGTATCAAGATATCGCAAAGAAAGTTTGTATGACAGCAAATATCTCCGCCATTTTCTATCGCTTCGTCACAAATAATGTCTTATTTTGTTTGCGTTGATGCGTAGAGCGTTTTAAAACTAATTTGGTGAAGATCGGATGTAAATTGACGGATTTATCAGCTACCATTTGCCGGAACTTGGCTCAACTCGTGGCATATGCAAGCTTCAAGATATCGCAAAAGATGTATGTATGACAGCAAATATCTCCGCCATTTTCTATCGCTTCGTCACAAATAATGTCTTATTTTGTGTGTGTTGATGCGTAGAGTGTTTTAAAACTAATTTGGTGAAGATCGGATGTAAATTGACGGATTTATCAGCTGCCATTTGCAGGAACTTGGGGCAACTCGTGGCATATGCAAGTTTCAAGATATCGCAAAGGAAGTTTGTGTGACAGGAAATATCTCCGCCATTTTCTATCGCTTTCTCACAAATAATGTCGTTTTTTGTTTGTGTTGATGCGTAGAGTATTTAAATTTTAATTTGGTGAAGATCGGATGTAAATTGACGGATTTATCAGCTACCATTTGCCGGAACTTGGCTCAACTCGTGGCATATGCAAGCTTCAAGATATCGCAAAAGATGTATGTATGACAGCAAATATCTCCACCATTTTCTATCGCTTCGTCACAAATAATGTCTTATTTTGTTTGTGTTGATGCGTAGAGTGTTTTAAAACTAATTTGGTGAATATCGGATGTAAATTGATGGATTTATCAGCTGCCATTTACAGGAACTTGGGGCAACTCGTGGCATATGCAAGTTTCAAGATATCGCAAAGGAAGTTTGTATGACAGGAAATATCTCCGCCATTTTCTATCGCTTTCTCACAAATATTGTCTTATTTTGTTTGCGTTGATGCGTAGAGTGTTTTAAAACTTATTGGGTGAAGATCGGATGTAAATTGACGGATTGAAGTTTGTATGACAGGAAATATCTCCGCCATTTTCTATCGCTTTCTCACAAATAATGTCTTATTTTGTTTGCGTTGATGCGTAGAGTGTTTTAAAACTTATTTGGTGAAGATCGGTTGTAAATTGACGGATTTATCAGCTATCACTCGCAGGAACTTGGGGCAACTCGTGGCATATTCAAGTTTCAAGATATCGCAAAGGAAGTTTGTATGACAGCAAATATCTCCGCCATTTTCTATCGCTTCGTCACAAATAATGTCGTTTTTTGTTTGTGTTGATGCGTAGAGTATTTAAATTTTAATTTGGTGAAGATCGGATGTAAATTGACGGATTTATCAGCTACCATTTGCCGGAACTTGGCTCAACTCGTGGCATATGCAAGCTTCAAGATATCGCAAAAGATGTATGTATGACAGCAAATATCTCCGCCATTTTCTATCGCTTCGTCACAAATAATGTCTTATTTTGTGTGTGTTGATGCGTAGAGTGTTTTAAAACTAATTTGGTGAAGATCGGTTGTAAATTGACGGATTTATCAGCTGCCATTTGCAGGAACTTGGGGCAACTCGTTGCATATTCAAGTTTCAAGATATCGCAAAGGAAGTTTGTATGACAGCAAATATCTCCGCCATTTTCTATCGCTTCGTCACAAATAATGTCGTTTTTTGTTTGTGTTGATGCGTAGAGTATTTAAATTTTAATTTGGTGAAGATCGGATGTAAATTGACGGATTTATCAGCTACCATTTGCCGGAACTTGGCTCAACTCGTGGCATATGCAAGCTTCAAGATATCGCAAAAGATGTATGTATGACAGCAAATATCTCCGCCATTTTCTATCGCTTCGTCACAAATAATGTCTTATTTTGTTTCCGTTAATGCGTAGAGTGTTTTTAAACTTATTTGGTGAAGATCGGATGTAAATTGACGGATTTATCAGCTGCCATTTGCAGGAACTTGGGGCAACTCGTGGCATATGCAAGTTTCAAGATATCGCATAGGAAGTTTGTATGACAGCAAATATCTCCGCCATTTTCTATCGCTTCGTCACAAATAATGTCTTAATTTGTTTGTGTTAATGCGAGGGTGTATTTTAATTTTAATTTGGTGAAGATCGGATGTAAATTGACGGATTTATCAGCTACCATTTGCCGGAACTTGGCTCAACTCGTGGCATATGCAAGCTTCAAGATATCGCAAAAGATGTATGTATGACAGCAAATATCTCCGCCATTTTCTATCGCTTCGTCACAAATAATGTCTTATTTTGTTTGTGTTGATGCGTAGAGTGTTTTAAGACTAATTTGGTGAATATCGGATGTAAATTGACGGATTTATCAGCTGCCATTTACAGGAACTTGGGGCAACTCGTGGCATATGCAAGTTTCAAGATATCGCAAAGGAAGTTTGTATGACAGGAAATATCTCCGCCATTTTCTATCGCTTTCTCACAAATATTGTCTTATTTTGTTTGCGTTGATGCGTAGAGTGTTTTAAAACTTATTGGGTGAAGATCGGATGTAAATTGACGGATTGAAGTTTGTATGACAGGAAATATCTCCGCCATTTTCTATCGCTTTCTCACAAATAATGTCTTATTTTGTTTGCGTTGATGCGTAGAGTGTTTTAAAACTTATTTGGTGAAGATCGGTTGTAAATTGACGGATTTATCAGCTATCACTCGCAGGAACTTGGGGCAACTCGTGGCATATTCAAGTTTCAAGATATCGCAAAGGAAGTTTGTATGACAGCAAATATCTCCGCCATTTTCTATCGCTTCGTCACAAATAATGTCGTTTTTTGTTTGTGTTGATGCGTAGAGTATTTAAATTTTAATTTGGTGAAGATCGGATGTAAATTGACGGATTTATCAGCTACCATTTGCCGGAACTTGGCTCAACTCGTGGCATATGCAAGCTTCAAGATATCGCAAAAGATGTATGTATGACAGCAAATATCTCCACCATTTTCTATCGCTTCGTCACAAATAATGTCTTATTTTGTTTGTGTTGATGCGTAGAGTGTTTTAAAACTAATTTGGTGAATATCGGATGTAAATTGACGGATTTATCAGCTGCCATTTACAGGAACTTGGGGCAACTCGTGGCATATGCAAGTTTCAAGATATCGCAAAGGAAGTTTGTATGACAGGAAATATCTCCGCCATTTTCTATCGCTTTCTCACAAATATTGTCTTATTTTGTTTGCGTTGATGCGTAGAGTGTTTTAAAACTTATTGGGTGAAGATCGGATGTAAATTGACGGATTGAAGTTTGTATGACAGGAAATATCTCCGCCATTTTCTATCGCTTTCTCACAAATAATGTCTTATTTTGTTTGCGTTGATGCGTAGAGTGTTTTAAAACTTATTTGGTGAAGATCGGTTGTAAATTGACGGATTTATCAGCTATCACTCGCAGGAACTTGGGGCAACTCGTGGCATATTCAAGTTTCAAGATATCGCAAAGGAAGTTTGTATGACAGCAAATATCTCCGCCATTTTCTATCGCTTCGTCACAAATAATGTCGTTTTTTGTTTGTGTTGATGCGTAGAGTATTTAAATTTTAATTTGGTGAAGATCGGATGTAAATTGACGGATTTATCAGCTACCATTTGCCGGAACTTGGCTCAACTCGTGGCATATGCAAGCTTCAAGATATCGCAAAAGATGTATGTATGACAGCAAATATCTCCGCCATTTTCTATCGCTTCGTCACAAATAATGTCTTATTTTGTGTGTGTTGATGCGTAGAGTGTTTTAAAACTAATTTGGTGAAGATCGGTTGTAAATTGACGGATTTATCAGCTGCCATTTGCAGGAACTTGGGGCAACTCGTTGCATATTCAAGTTTCAAGATATCGCAAAGGAAGTTTGTATGACAGCAAATATCTCCGCCATTTTCTATCGCTTCGTCACAAAAAATGTCGTTTTTTGTTTGTGTTGATGCGTAGAGTATTTAAATTTTAATTTGGTGAAGATCGGATGTAAATTGACGGATTTATCAGCTACCATTTGCCGGAACTTGGCTCAACTCGTGGCATATGCAAGCTTCAAGATATCGCAAAAGATGTATGTATGACAGCAAATATCTCCGCCATTTTCTATCGCTTCGTCACAAATAATGTCTTATTTTGTTTCCGTTAATGCGTAGAGTGTTTTTAAACTTATTTGGTGAAGATCGGATGTAAATTGACGGATTTATCAGCTGCCATTTGCAGGAACTTGGGGCAACTCGTGGCATATGCAAGTTTCAAGATATCGCATAGGAAGTTTGTATGACAGCAAATATCTCCGCCATTTTCTATCGCTTCGTCACAAATAATGTCTTATTTTGTTTGTGTTAATGCGAGGGTGTATTTTAATTTTAATTTGGTGAAGATCGGATGTAAATTGACGGATTTATCAGCTGCCATTTGCAGGAACTTGGGGCAACTCGTGGCATATGCAAGTTTCAAGATATCGCAAAGGAAGTTTGTATGACAGGAAATATCTCCGCCATTTTCTATCGCTTTCTCACAAATAATGTCTTATTTTGTTTGCGTTGATGCGTAGAGCGTTTTAAAACTAATTTGGTGAAGATCGGATGTAAATTGACGGATTTATCAGCTACCATTTGCCGGAACTTGGCTCAACTCGTGGCATATGCAAGCTTCAAGATATCGCAAAAGATGTAAGTTTGTATGACAGCAAATATCTCCGCCATTTTCTATCGCTTCGTCACAAATAATGTCTTATTTTGTTTGTGTTGATGCGTAGAGTGTTTTAAAACTAATTTGGTGAATATCGGATGTAAATTGACGGATTTATCAGCTGCCATTTACAGGAACTTGGGGCAACTCGTGGCATATGCAAGTTTCAAGATATCGCAAAGGAAGTTTGTATGACAGGAAATATCTCCGCCATTTTCTATCGCTTTCTCACAAATATTGTCTTATTTTGTTTGCGTTGATGCGTAGAGTGTTTTAAAACTTATTGGGTGAAGATCGGATGTAAATTGACGGATTGAAGTTTGTATGACAGGAAATATCTCCGCCATTTTCTATCGCTTTCTCACAAATAATGTCTTATTTTGTTTGCGTTGATGCGTAGAGTGTTTTAAAACTTATTTGGTGAAGATCGGTTGTAAATTGACGGATTTATCAGCTATCACTCGCAGGAACTTGGGGCAACTCGTGGCATATTCAAGTTTCAAGATATCGCAAAGGAAGTTTGTATGACAGCAAATATCTCCGCCATTTTCTATCGCTTCGTCACAAATAATGTCGTTTTTTGTTTGTGTTGATGCGTAGAGTATTTAAATTTTAATTTGGTGAAGATCGGATGTAAATTGACGGATTTATCAGCTACCATTTGCCGGAACTTGGCTCAACTCGTGGCATATGCAAGCTTCAAGATATCGCAAAAGATGTATGTATGACAGCAAATATCTCCGCCATTTTCTATCGCTTCGTCACAAATAATGTCTTATTTTGTGTGTGTTGATGCGTAGAGTGTTTTAAAACTAATTTGGTGAAGATCGGTTGTAAATTGACGGATTTATCAGCTGCCATTTGCAGGAACTTGGGGCAACTCGTTGCATATTCAAGTTTCAAGATATCGCAAAGGAAGTTTGTATGACAGCAAATATCTCCGCCATTTTCTATCGCTTCGTCACAAATAATGTCGTTTTTTGTTTGTGTTGATGCGTAGAGTATTTAAATTTTAATTTGGTGAAGATCGGATGTAAATTGACGGATTTATCAGCTACCATTTGCCGGAACTTGGCTCAACTCGTGGCATATGCAAGCTTCAAGATATCGCAAAAGATGTATGTATGACAGCAAATATCTCCGCCATTTTCTATCGCTTCGTCACAAATAATGTCTTATTTTGTTTCCGTTAATGCGCAGAGTGTTTTTAAACTTATTTGGTGAAGATCGGATGTAAATTGACGGATTTATCAGCTGCCATTTGCAGGAACTTGGGGCAACTCGTGGCATATGCAAGTTTCAAGATATCGCATAGGAAGTTTGTATGACAGCAAATATCTCCGCCATTTTCTATCGCTTCGTCACAAATAATGTCTTATTTTGTTTGTGTTAATGCGAGGGTGTATTTTAATTTTAATTTGGTGAAGATCGGATGTAAATTGACGGATTTATCAGCTGCCATTTGCAGGAACTTGGGGCAACTCGTGGCATATGCAAGTTTCAAGATATCGCAAAGGAAGTTTGTATGACAGGAAATATCTCCGCCATTTTCTATCGCTTTCTCACAAATAATGTCTTATTTTGTTTGCGTTGATGCGTAGAGCGTTTTAAAACTAATTTGGTGAAGATCGGATGTAAATTGACGGATTTATCAGCTACCATTTGCCGGAACTTGGCTCAACTCGTGGCATATGCAAGCTTCAAGATATCGCAAAAGATGTAAGTTTGTATGACAGCAAATATCTCCGCCATTTTCTATCGCTTCGTCACTCGTGGCATATGCAAGCTTCAAGATATCGCAAAAGATGTATGTATGACAGCAAATATCTCCGCCATTTTCTATCGCTTCGTCACAAATAATGTCTTATTTTGTTTGTGTTGATGCGTAGAGTGTTTTAAAACTAATTTGGTGAATATCGGATGTAAATTGACGGATTTATCAGCTGCCATTTACAGGAACTTGGGGCAACTCGTGGCATATGCAAGTTTCAAGATATCGCAAAGGAAGTTTGTATGACAGGAAATATCTCCGCCATTTTCTATCGCTTTCTCACAAATATTGTCTTATTTTGTTTGCGTTGATGCGTAGAGTGTTTTAAAACTTATTGGGTGAAGATCGGATGTAAATTGACGGATTGAAGTTTGTATGACAGGAAATATCTCCGCCATTTTCTATCGCTTTCTCACAAATAATGTCTTATTTTGTTTGCGTTGATGCGTAGAGTGTTTTAAAACTTATTTGGTGAAGATCGGTTGTAAATTGACGGATTTATCAGCTATCACTCGCAGGAACTTGGGGCAACTCGTGGCATATTCAAGTTTCAAGATATCGCAAAGGAAGTTTGTATGACAGCAAATATCTCCGCCATTTTCTATCGCTTCGTCACAAATAATGTCGTTTTTTGTTTGTGTTGATGCGTAGAGTATTTAAATTTTAATTTGGTGAAGATCGGATGTAAATTGACGGATTTATCAGCTACCATTTGCCGGAACTTGGCTCAACTCGTGGCATATGCAAGCTTCAAGATATCGCAAAAGATGTATGTATGACAGCAAATATCTCCGCCATTTTCTATCGCTTCGTCACAAATAATGTCTTATTTTGTGTGTGTTGATGCGTAGAGTGTTTTAAAACTAATTTGGTGAAGATCGGTTGTAAATTGACGGATTTATCAGCTGCCATTTGCAGGAACTTGGGGCAACTCGTTGCATATTCAAGTTTCAAGATATCGCAAAGGAAGTTTGTATGACAGCAAATATCTCCGCCATTTTCTATCGCTTCGTCACAAATAATGTCGTTTTTTGTTTGTGTTGATGCGTAGAGTATTTAAATTTTAATTTGGTGAAGATCGGATGTAAATTGACGGATTTATCAGCTACCATTTGCCGGAACTTGGCTCAACTCGTGGCATATGCAAGCTTCAAGATATCGCAAAAGATGTATGTATGACAGCAAATATCTCCGCCATTTTCTATCGCTTCGTCACAAATAATGTCTTATTTTGTTTCCGTTAATGCGCAGAGTGTTTTTAAACTTATTTGGTGAAGATCGGATGTAAATTGACGGATTTATCAGCTGCCATTTGCAGGAACTTGGGGCAACTCGTGGCATATGCAAGTTTCAAGATATCGCATAGGAAGTTTGTATGACAGCAAATATCTCCGCCATTTTCTATCGCTTCGTCACAAATAATGTCTTATTTTGTT
Source organism: Drosophila ercepeae (assembly GCA_018150545.1). Lineage (NCBI taxonomy): Eukaryota > Metazoa > Arthropoda > Insecta > Diptera > Drosophilidae > Drosophila > Drosophila ercepeae. Next base: position 33,092 of record JAECWL010000021.1, on the reverse strand, counting down.
TGTGTTAATGCGAGGGTGTATTTTAATTTTAATTTGGTGAAGATCGGATGTAAATTGACGGATTTATCAGCTGCCATTTGCAGGAACTTGGGGCAACTCGTGGCATATGCAAGTTTCAAGATATCGCAAAGGAAGTTTGTATGACAGGAAATATCTCCGCCATTTTCTACCGCTTTCTCACAAATAATGTCTTATTTTGTTTGCGTTGATGCGTAGAGCGTTTTAAAACTAATTTGGTGAAGATCGGATGTAAATTGACGGATTTATCAGCTACCATTTGCCGGAACTTGGCTCAACTCGTGGCATATGCAAGCTTCAAGATATCGCAAAAGATGTAAGTTTGTATGACAGCAAATATCTCCGCCATTTTCTATCGCTTCGTCACTCGTGGCATATGCAAGCTTCAAGATATCGCAAAAGATGTATGTATGACAGCAAATATCTCCGCCATTTTCTATCGCTTCGTCACAAATAATGTCTTATTTTGTTTGTGTTGATGCGTAGAGTGTTTTAAAACTAATTTGGTGAATATCGGATGTAAATTGACGGATTTATCAGCTGCCATTTACAGGAACTTGGGGCAACTCGTGGCATATGCAAGTTTCAAGATATCGCAAAGGAAGTTTGTATGACAGGAAATATCTCCGCCATTTTCTATCGCTTTCTCACAAATATTGTCTTATTTTGTTTGCGTTGATGCGTAGAGTGTTTTAAAACTTATTGGGTGAAGATCGGATGTAAATTGACGGATTGAAGTTTGTATGACAGGAAATATCTCCGCCATTTTCTATCGCTTTCTCACAAATAATGTCTTATTTTGTTTGCGTTGATGCGTAGAGTGTTTTAAAACTTATTTGGTGAAGATCGGTTGTAAATTGACGGATTTATCAGCTATCACTCGCAGGAACTTGGGGCAACTCGTGGCATATGCAAGCTTCAAGATATCGCAAAAGATGTAAGTTTGTATGACAGCAAATATCTCCGCCATTTTCTATCGCTTCGTCACAAATAATGTCTTATTTTGTTTGTGTTAATGCGAGGGTGTATTTTAATTTTAATTTGGTGAAGATCGGATGTAAATTGACGGATTTATCAGCTGCCATTTGCAGGAACTTGGGGCAACTCGTGGCATATGCAAGTTTCAAGATATCGCAAAGGAAGTTTGTATGACAGGAAATATCTCCGCCATTTTCTATCGCTTTCTCACAAATAATGTCTTATTTTGTTTGCGTTGATGCGTAGAGCGTTTTAAAACTAATTTGGTGAAGATCGGATGTAAATTGACGGATTTATCAGCTACCATTTGCCGGAACTTGGCTCAACTCGTGGCATATGCAAGCTTCAAGATATCGCAAAAGATGTAAGTTTGTATGACAGCAAATATCTCCGCCATTTTCTATCGCTTCGTCACTCGTGGCATATGCAAGCTTCAAGATATCGCAAAAGATGTATGTATGACAGCAAATATCTCCGCCATTTTCTATCGCTTCGTCACAAATAATGTCTTATTTTGTTTGTGTTGATGCGTAGAGTGTTTTAAAACTAATTTGGTGAATATCGGATGTAAATTGACGGATTTATCAGCTGCCATTTACAGGAACTTGGGGCAACTCGTGGCATATGCAAGTTTCAAGATATCGCAAAGGAAGTTTGTATGACAGGAAATATCTCCGCCATTTTCTATCGCTTTCTCACAAATATTGTCTTATTTTGTTTGCGTTGATGCGTAGAGTGTTTTAAAACTTATTGGGTGAAGATCGGATGTAAATTGACGGATTGAAGTTTGTATGACAGGAAATATCTCCGCCATTTTCTATCGCTTTCTCACAAATAATGTCTTATTTTGTTTGCGTTGATGCGTAGAGTGTTTTAAAACTTATTTGGTGAAGATCGGTTGTAAATTGACGGATTTATCAGCTATCACTCGCAGGAACTTGGGGCAACTCGTGGCATATGCAAGCTTCAAGATATCGCAAAAGATGTAAGTTTGTATGACAGCAAATATCTCCGCCATTTTCTATCGCTTCGTCACTCGTGGCATATGCAAGCTTCAAGATATCGCAAAAGATGTATGTATGACAGCAAATATCTCCGCCATTTTCTATCGCTTCGTCACAAATAATGTCTTATTTTGTGTGTGTTGATGCGTAGAGTGTTTTAAAACTAATTTGGTGAAGATCGGTTGTAAATTGACGGATTTATCAGCTGCCATTTGCAGGAACTTGGGGCAACTCGTTGCATATTCAAGTTTCAAGATATCGCAAAGGAAGTTTGTATGACAGCAAATATCTCCGCCATTTTCTATCGCTTCGTCACAAATAATGTCGTTTTTTGTTTGTGTTGATGCGTAGAGTATTTAAATTTTAATTTGGTGAAGATCGGATGTAAATTGACGGATTTATCAGCTACCATTTGCCGGAACTTAAAACTTATTTGGTGAAGATCGGTTGTAAATTGACGGATTTATCAGCTATCACTCGCAGGAACTTGGGGCAACTCGTGGCATATGCAAGCTTCAAGATATCGCAAAAGATGTAAGTTTGTATGACAGCAAATATCTCCGCCATTTTCTATCGCTTCGTCACTCGTGGCATATGCAAGCTTCAAGATATCGCAAAAGATGTATGTATGACAGCAAATATCTCCGCCATTTTCTATCGCTTCGTCACAAATAATGTCTTATTTTGTTTGTGTTGATGCGTAGAGTGTTTTAAAACTAATTTGGTGAATATCGGATGTAAATTGACGGATTTATCAGCTGCCATTTACAGGAACTTGGGGCAACTCGTGGCATATGCAAGTTTCAAGATATCGCAAAGGAAGTTTGTATGACAGGAAATATCTCCGCCATTTTCTATCGCTTTCTCACAAATATTGTCTTATTTTGTTTGCGTTGATGCGTAGAGTGTTTTAAAACTTATTGGGTGAAGATCGGATGTAAATTGACGGATTGAAGTTTGTATGACAGGAAATATCTCCGCCATTTTCTATCGCTTTCTCACAAATAATGTCTTATTTTGTTTGCGTTGATGCGTAGAGTGTTTTAAAACTTATTTGGTGAAGATCGGTTGTAAATTGACGGATTTATCAGCTATCACTCGCAGGAACTTGGGGCAACTCGTGGCATATTCAAGTTTCAAGATATCGCAAAGGAAGTTTGTATGACAGCAAATATCTCCGCCATTTTCTATCGCTTCGTCACAAATAATGTCGTTTTTTGTTTGTGTTGATGCGTAGAGTATTTAAATTTTAATTTGGTGAAGATCGGATGTAAATTGACGGATTTATCAGCTACCATTTGCCGGAACTTGGCTCAACTCGTGGCATATGCAAGCTTCAAGATATCGCAAAAGATGTATGTATGACAGCAAATATCTCCGCCATTTTCTATCGCTTCGTCACAAATAATGTCTTATTTTGTGTGTGTTGATGCGTAGAGTGTTTTAAAACTAATTTGGTGAAGATCGGTTGTAAATTGACGGATTTATCAGCTGCCATTTGCAGGAACTTGGGGCAACTCGTTGCATATTCAAGTTTCAAGATATCGCAAAGGAAGTTTGTATGACAGCAAATATCTCCGCCATTTTCTATCGCTTCGTCACAAATAATGTCGTTTTTTGTTTGTGTTGATGCGTAGAGTATTTAAATTTTAATTTGGTGAAGATCGGATGTAAATTGACGGATTTATCAGCTACCATTTGCCGGAACTTGGCTCAACTCGTGGCATATGCAAGCTTCAAGATATCGCAAAAGATGTATGTATGACAGCAAATATCTCCGCCATTTTCTATCGCTTCGTCACAAATAATGTCTTATTTTGTTTCCGTTAATGCGTAGAGTGTTTTTAATTTTATTTGGTGAAGATCGGATGTAAATTGACGGATTTATCAGCTGCCATTTGCAGGAACTTGGGGCAACTCGTGGCATATGCAAGTTTCAAGATATCGCATAGGAAGTTTGTATGACAGCAAATATCTCCGCCATTTTCTATCGCTTCGTCACAAATAATGTCTTATTTTGTTTGTGTTAATGCGAGGGTGTATTTAAATTTTAATTTGGTGAAGATCGGATGTAAATTGACGGATTTATCAGCTGCCATTTGCAGGAACTTGGGGCAACTCGTGGCATATGCAAGTTTCAAGATATCGCAAAGGAAGTTTGTATGACAGGAAATATCTCCGCCATTTTCTATCGCTTTCTCACAAATAATGTCTTATTTTGTTTGCGTTGATGCGTAGAGCGTTTTAAAACTAATTTGGTGAAGATCGGATGTAAATTGACGGATTTATCAGCTACCATTTGCCGGAACTTGGCTCAACTCGTGGCATATGCAAGCTTCAAGATATCGCAAAAGATGTAAGTTTGTATGACAGCAAATATCTCCGCCATTTTCTATCGCTTCGTCACTCGTGGCATATGCAAGCTTCAAGATATCGCAAAAGATGTATGTATGACAGCAAATATCTCCGCCATTTTCTATCGCTTCGTCACAAATAATGTCTTATTTTGTTTGTGTTGATGCGTAGAGTGTTTTAAAACTAATTTGGTAAATATCGGATGTAAATTGACGGATTTATCAGCTGCCATTTACAGGAACTTGGGGCAACTCGTGGCATATGCAAGTTTCAAGATATCGCAAAGGAAGTTTGTATGACAGGAAATATCTCCGCCATTTTCTATCGCTTTCTCACAAATAATGTCTTATTTTGTTTGCGTTGATGCGTAGAGTGTTTTAAATTTTATTTGGTGAAGATCGGTTGTAAATTGACGGATTTATCAGCTGCCATTTGCAGGAACTTGGGGCAACTCGTGGCATATGCAAGTTTCAAGATATCGCAAAGGAAGTTTGTATGACAGTAAATATCTCCGCCATTTTCTATCGCTTCGTCACAAATAATGTCTTATTTTGTTTCCGTTAATGCGTAGAGTGTTTTAAAACTAATTTGGTGAAGATCGGTTGTAAATTGACGGATTTATCAGCTGCCATTTGCAGGAACTTGGGTCAACTCGTTGCATATTCAAGTTTCAAGATATCGCAAAGGAAGTTTGTATGACAGCAAATATCTCCGCCATTTTCTATCGCTTCGTCACAAATAATGTCGTTTTTTGTTTGTGTTGATACGTAGAGTATTTAAATTTTAATTTGGTGAAGATCGGATGTAAATTGACGGATTTATCAGCTACCATTTGCCGGAACTTGGCTCAACTCGTGGCATATGCAAGCTTCAAGATATCGCAAAAGATGTATGTATGACAGCAAATATCTCCGCCATTTTCTATCGCTTCGTCACAAATAATGTCTTATTTTGTTTCCGTTAATGCGTAGAGTGTTTTTAAACTTATTTGGTGAAGATCGGATGTAAATTGACGGATTTATCAGCTGCCATTTGCAGGAACTTGGGGCAACTCGTGGCATATGCAAGTTTCAAGATATCGCATAGGAAGTTTGTATGACAGCAAATATCTCCGCCATTTTCTATCGCTTCGTCACAAATAATGTCTTATTTTGTTTGTGTTGATGCGAGGGTGTATTTAAATTTTAATTTGGTGAAGATCGGATGTAAATTGACGGATTTATCAGCTGCCATTTGCAGGAACTTGGGGCAACTCGTGGCATATGCAAGTTTCAAGATATCGCAAAGGAAGTTTGTATGACAGGAAATATCTCCGCCATTTTCTATCGCTTTCTCACAAATAATGTCTTATTTTGTTTGCGTTGATGCGTAGAGTGTTTTAAAACTTATTTGGTGAAGATCGGATGTAAATTGGCGGATTTATCAGCTGCCATTTGCAGGAACTTGGGGCAACTCGTGGCATATTCAAGTATCATATTCAAGTATCAAGATATCGCAAAGAAAGTTTGTATGACAGCAAATATCTCCGCCATTTTCAATCGCTTCGTCACAAATAATGTCTTATTTTGTTTGCGTTGATGCGTAGAGCGTTTTAAAACTAATTTGGTGAAGATCGGATGTAAATTGACGGATTTATCAGCTACCATTTGCCGGAACTTGGCTCAACTCGTGGCATATGCAAGCTTCAAGATATCGCAAAAGATGTATGTATGACAGCAAATATCTCCGCCATTTTCAATCGCTTCGTCACAAATAATGTCTTATTTTGTTTGCGTTGATGCGTAGAGCGTTTTAAAACTAATTTGGTGAAGATCGGATGTAAATTGACGGATTTATCAGCTACCATTTGCCGGAACTTGGCTTAACTCGTGGCATATGCAAGCTTCAAGATATCGCAAAAGATGTATGTATGACAGCAAATATCTCCGCCATTTTCTATCGCTTCGTCACAAATAATGTCGTATTTTGTGTGTGTTGATGCGTAGAGTGTTTTAAAACTAATTTGGTGAAGATCGGATGTAAATTGACGGATTTATCAGCTGCCATTTGCAGGAACTTGGGGCAACTCGTGGCATATTCAAGTTTCAAGATATCGCAAAGGAAGTTTGTATGACAGCAAATATCTCCGCCATTTTCTATCGCTTCGTCACAAATAATGTCGTTTTTTGTTTGTGTTGATGCGTAGAGTATTTAAATTTTAATTTGGTGAAGATCGGATGTAAATTGACGGATTTATCAGCTACCATTTGCCGGAACTTAAAACTTATTTGGTGAAGATCGGTTGTAAATTGACGGATTTATCAGCTATCACTCGCAGGAACTTGGGGCAACTCGTGGCATATGCAAGCTTCAAGATATCGCAAAAGATGTAAGTTTGTATGACAGCAAATATCTCCGCCATTTTCTATCGCTTCGTCACTCGTGGCATATGCAAGCTTCAAGATATCGCAAAAGATGTATGTATGACAGCAAATATCTCCGCCATTTTCTATCGCTTCGTCACAAATAATGTCTTATTTTGTGTGTGTTGATGCGTAGAGTGTTTTAAAACTAATTTGGTGAAGATCGGTTGTAAATTGACGGATTTATCAGCTGCCATTTGCAGGAACTTGGGGCAACTCGTTGCATATTCAAGTTTCAAGATATCGCAAAGGAAGTTTGTATGACAGCAAATATCTCCGCCATTTTCTATCGCTTCGTCACAAATAATGTCGTTTTTTGTTTGTGTTGATGCGTAGAGTATTTAAATTTTAATTTGGTGAAGATCGGATGTAAATTGACGGATTTATCAGCTACCATTTGCCGGAACTTAAAACTTATTTGGTGAAGATCGGTTGTAAATTGACGGATTTATCAGCTATCACTCGCAGGAACTTGGGGCAACTCGTGGCATATGCAAGCTTCAAGATATCGCAAAAGATGTAAGTTTGTATGACAGCAAATATCTCCGCCATTTTCTATCGCTTCGTCACTCGTGGCATATGCAAGCTTCAAGATATCGCAAAAGATGTATGTATGACAGCAAATATCTCCGCCATTTTCTATCGCTTCGTCACAAATAATGTCTTATTTTGTTTGTGTTGATGCGTAGAGTGTTTTAAAACTAATTTGGTGAATATCGGATGTAAATTGACGGATTTATCAGCTGCCATTTACAGGAACTTGGGGCAACTCGTGGCATATGCAAGTTTCAAGATATCGCAAAGGAAGTTTGTATGACAGGAAATATCTCCGCCATTTTCTATCGCTTTCTCACAAATATTGTCTTATTTTGTTTGCGTTGATGCGTAGAGTGTTTTAAAACTTATTGGGTGAAGATCGGATGTAAATTGACGGATTGAAGTTTGTATGACAGGAAATATCTCCGCCATTTTCTATCGCTTTCTCACAAATAATGTCTTATTTTGTTTGCGTTGATGCGTAGAGTGTTTTAAAACTTATTTGGTGAAGATCGGTTGTAAATTGACGGATTTATCAGCTATCACTCGCAGGAACTTGGGGCAACTCGTGGCATATTCAAGTTTCAAGATATCGCAAAGGAAGTTTGTATGACAGCAAATATCTCCGCCATTTTCTATCGCTTCGTCACAAATAATGTCGTTTTTTGTTTGTGTTGATGCGTAGAGTATTTAAATTTTAATTTGGTGAAGATCGGATGTAAATTGACGGATTTATCAGCTACCATTTGCCGGAACTTGGCTCAACTCGTGGCATATGCAAGCTTCAAGATATCGCAAAAGATGTATGTATGACAGCAAATATCTCCGCCATTTTCTATCGCTTCGTCACAAATAATGTCTTATTTTGTGTGTGTTGATGCGTAGAGTGTTTTAAAACTAATTTGGTGAAGATCGGTTGTAAATTGACGGATTTATCAGCTGCCATTTGCAGGAACTTGGGGCAACTCGTTGCATATTCAAGTTTCAAGATATCGCAAAGGAAGTTTGTATGACAGCAAATATCTCCGCCATTTTCTATCGCTTCGTCACAAATAATGTCGTTTTTTGTTTGTGTTGATGCGTAGAGTATTTAAATTTTAATTTGGTGAAGATCGGATGTAAATTGACGGATTTATCAGCTACCATTTGCCGGAACTTGGCTCAACTCGTGGCATATGCAAGCTTCAAGATATCGCAAAAGATGTATGTATGACAGCAAATATCTCCGCCATTTTCTATCGCTTCGTCACAAATAATGTCTTATTTTGTTTCCGTTAATGCGTAGAGTGTTTTTAATTTTATTTGGTGAAGATCGGATGTAAATTGACGGATTTATCAGCTGCCATTTGCAGGAACTTGGGGCAACTCGTGGCATATGCAAGTTTCAAGATATCGCATAGGAAGTTTGTATGACAGCAAATATCTCCGCCATTTTCTATCGCTTCGTCACAAATAATGTCTTATTTTGTTTGTGTTAATGCGAGGGTGTATTTAAATTTTAATTTGGTGAAGATCGGATGTAAATTGACGGATTTATCAGCTGCCATTTGCAGGAACTTGGGGCAACTCGTGGCATATGCAAGTTTCAAGATATCGCAAAGGAAGTTTGTATGACAGGAAATATCTCCGCCATTTTCTATCGCTTTCTCACAAATAATGTCTTATTTTGTTTGCGTTGATGCGTAGAGCGTTTTAAAACTAATTTGGTGAAGATCGGATGTAAATTGACGGATTTATCAGCTACCATTTGCCGGAACTTGGCTCAACTCGTGGCATATGCAAGCTTCAAGATATCGCAAAAGATGTAAGTTTGTATGACAGCAAATATCTCCGCCATTTTCTATCGCTTCGTCACTCGTGGCATATGCAAGCTTCAAGATATCGCAAAAGATGTATGTATGACAGCAAATATCTCCGCCATTTTCTATCGCTTCGTCACAAATAATGTCTTATTTTGTTTGTGTTGATGCGTAGAGTGTTTTAAAACTAATTTGGTAAATATCGGATGTAAATTGACGGATTTATCAGCTGCCATTTACAGGAACTTGGGGCAACTCGTGGCATATGCAAGTTTCAAGATATCGCAAAGGAAGTTTGTATGACAGGAAATATCTCCGCCATTTTCTATCGCTTTCTCACAAATAATGTCTTATTTTGTTTGCGTTGATGCGTAGAGTGTTTTAAATTTTATTTGGTGAAGATCGGTTGTAAATTGACGGATTTATCAGCTGCCATTTGCAGGAACTTGGGGCAACTCGTGGCATATGCAAGTTTCAAGATATCGCAAAGGAAGTTTGTATGACAGTAAATATCTCCGCCATTTTCTATCGCTTCGTCACAAATAATGTCTTATTTTGTTTCCGTTAATGCGTAGAGTGTTTTAAAACTAATTTGGTGAAGATCGGTTGTAAATTGACGGATTTATCAGCTGCCATTTGCAGGAACTTGGGTCAACTCGTTGCATATTCAAGTTTCAAGATATCGCAAAGGAAGTTTGTATGACAGCAAATATCTCCGCCATTTTCTATCGCTTCGTCACAAATAATGTCGTTTTTTGTTTGTGTTGATGCGTAGAGTATTTAAATTTTAATTTGGTGAAGATCGGATGTAAATTGACGGATTTATCAGCTACCATTTGCCGGAACTTGGCTCAACTCGTGGCATATGCAAGCTTCAAGATATCGCAAAAGATGTATGTATGACAGCAAATATCTCCGCCATTTTCTATCGCTTCGTCACAAATAATGTCTTATTTTGTTTCCGTTAATGCGTAGAGTGTTTTTAAACTTATTTGGTGAAGATCGGATGTAAATTGACGGATTTATCAGCTGCCATTTGCAGGAACTTGGGGCAACTCGTGGCATATGCAAGTTTCAAGATATCGCATAGGAAGTTTGTATGACAGCAAATATCTCCGCCATTTTCTATCGCTTCGTCACAAATAATGTCTTATTTTGTTTGTGTTGATGCGAGGGTGTATTTTAATTTTAATTTGGTGAAGATCGGATGTAAATTGACGGATTTATCAGCTGCCATTTGCAGGAACTTGGGGCAACTCGTGGCATATGCAAGTTTCAAGATATCGCAAAGGAAGTTTGTATGACAGGAAATATCTCCGCCATTTTCTATCGCTTTCTCACAAATAATGTCTTATTTTGTTTGCGTTGATGCGTAGAGTGTTTTAAAACTTATTTGGTGAAGATCGGATGTAAATTGGCGGATTTATCAGCTGCCATTTGCAGGAACTTGGGGCAACTCGTGGCATATTCAAGTATCATATTCAAGTATCAAGATATCGCAAAGAAAGTTTGTATGACAGCAAATATCTCCGCCATTTTCAATCGCTTCGTCACAAATAATGTCTTATTTTGTTTGCGTTGATGCGTAGAGCGTTTTAAAACTAATTTGGTGAAGATCGGATGTAAATTGACGGATTTATCAGCTACCATTTGCCGGAACTTGGCTCAACTCGTGGCATATGCAAGCTTCAAGATATCGCAAAAGATGTATGTATGACAGCAAATATCTCCGCCATTTTCAATCGCTTCGTCACAAATAATGTCTTATTTTGTTTGCGTTGATGCGTAGAGCGTTTTAAAACTAATTTGGTGAAGATCGGATGTAAATTGACGGATTTATCAGCTACCATTTGCCGGAACTTGGCTTAACTCGTGGCATATGCAAGCTTCAAGATATCGCAAAAGATGTATGTATGACAGCAAATATCTCCGCCATTTTCTATCGCTTCGTCACAAATAATGTCGTTAATTTGGTGAAGATCGGATGTAAATTGACGGATTTATCAGCTGCCATTTGCAGGAACTTGGGGCAACTCGTGGCATATGCAAGTTTCAAGATATCGCAAAGGAAGTTTGTATGACAGGAAATATCTCCGCCATTTTCTATCGCTTTCTCACAAATAATGTCTTATTTTGTTTGCGTTGATGCGTAGAGTGTTTTAAAACTTATTTGGTGAAGATCGGTTGTAAATTGACGGATTTATCAGCTGCCATTTGCAGGAACTTGGGGCAACTCGTGGCATATTCAAGTTTCAAGATATCGCAAAGGAAGTTTGTATGACAGCAAATATCTCCGCCATTTTCTATCGCTTCGTCACAAATAATGGCGTTTTTTGTTTGTTTTGATGCGTAGAGTATTTAAATTTTAATTTGGTGAAGATCGGATGTAAATTGACGGATTTATCAGCTACCATTTGCCGGAACTTGGCTCAACTCGTGGCATATGCAAGCTTCAAGATATCGCAAAAGATGTATGTATGACAGCAAATATCTCCGCCATTTTCTATCGCTTCGTCACAAATAATGTCTTATTTTGTGTGTGTTGATGCGTAGAGTGTTTTAAAACTAATTTGGTGAAGATCGGATGTAAATTGACGGATTTATCAGCTGCCATTTGCAGGAACTTGGGGCAACTCGTGGCATATGCAAGTTTCAAGATATCGCAAAGGAAGTTTGTATGACAGGAAATATCTCCGCCATTTTCTATCGCTTTCTCACAAATAATGTCTTATTTTGTTTGTGTTGATGCGTAGAGGGTTTTAAAACTAATTTGGTGAATATCGGATGTAAATTGACGGATTTATCAGCTGCCATTTACAGGAACTTGGGGCAACTCGTGGCATATGCAAGTTTCAAGATATCGCAAAGGAAGTTTGTATGACAGGAAATATCTCCGCCATTTTCTATCGCTTTCTCAGAAATAATGTCTTATTTTGTTTGTGTTGATGCGAGGGTGTATTTTAATTTTAATTTGGTGAAGATCGGTTGTAAATTGACGGATTTATCAGCTGCCATTTGCAGGAACTTGGGGCAACTCGTGGCATATGCAAGTTTCAAGATATCGCAAAGGCAGTTTGTATGACAGGAAATATCTCCGCCATTTTCTATCGCTTCGTTACAAATAATGTCTTATTTTGTTTGCGTTGATGCGTAGAGTGTTTTAAAACTTATTTGGTGAAGATCGGATTTAAATTGGCGGATTTATCAGCTGCCATTTGCAGGAACTTGGGGCAACTCGTGGCATATTCAAGTATCAAGATATCGCAAAGAAAGTTTGTATGACAGCAAATATCTCCGCCATTTTCTATCGCTTCGTCACAAATAATGTCTTATTTTGTTTGCGTTGATGCGTAGAGCGTTTTAAAACTAATTTGGTGAAGATCGGATGTAAATTGACGGATTTATCAGCTACCATTTGCCGGAACTTGGCTCAACTCGTGGCATATGCAAGCTTCAAGATATCGCAAAAGATGTATGTATGACAGCAAATATCTCCGCCATTTTCTATCGCTTCGTCACAAATAATGTCTTATTTTGTGTGTGTTTATGCGTAGAGTGTTTTAAAACTAATTTGGTGAAGATCGGATGTAAATTGACGGATTTATCAGCTGCCATTTGCAGGAACTTGGGGCAACTCGTGGCATATGCAAGTTTCAAGATATCGCAAAGGAAGTTTGTATGACAGGAAATATCTCCGCCATTTTCTATCGCTTTCTCACAAATAATGTCTTATTTTGTTTGCGTTGATGCGTAGAGTGTTTTAAAACTTATTTGGTGAAGATCGGATTTAAATTGGCGGATTTATCAGCTGCCATTTGCAGGAACTTGGGGCAACTCGTGGCATATTCAAGTATCAAGATATCGCAAAGAAAGTTTGTATGACAGCAAATATCTCCGCCATTTTCAATCGCTTCGTCACAAATAATGTCTTATTTTGTTTGCGTTGATGCGTAGAGCGTTTTAAAACTAATTTGGTGAAGATCGGATGTAAATTGACGGATTTATCAGCTACCATTTGCCGGAACTTGGCTCAACTCGTGGCATATGCAAGCTTCAAGATATCGCAAAAGATGTATGTATGACAGCAAATATCTCCGCCATTTTCTATCGCTTCGTCACAAATAATGTCTTATTTTGTGTGTGTTGATGCGTAGAGTGTTTTAAAACTAATTTGGTGAAGATCGGATGTAAATTGACGGATTTATCAGCTGCCATTTACAGGAACTTGGGGCAACTCGTGGCATATGCAAGTTTCAAGATATCGCAAAGGAAGTTTGTATGACAGGAAATATCTCCGCCATTTTCTATCGCTTTCTCACAAATAATGTCTTATTTTGTTTGTGTTGATGCGTAGAGGGTTTTAAAACTAATTTGGTGAATATCGGATGTAAATTGACGGATTTATCAGCTGCCATTTACAGGAACTTGGGGCAACTCGTGGCATATGCAAGTTTCAAGATATCGCAAAGGAAGTTTGTATGACAGGAAATATCCCCGCCATTTTCTATCGCTTTCTCAGAAATAATGTCTTATTTTGTTTGTGTTGATGCGAGGGTGTATTTTAATTTTAATTTGGTGAAGATCGGTTGTAAATTGACGGATTTATCAGCTGCCATTTGCAGGAACTTGGGGCAACTCGTGGCATATGCAAGTTTCAAGATATCGCAAAGGAAGTTTGTATGACAGGAAATATCTCCGCCATTTTCTATCGCTTCGTTACAAATAATGTCTTATTTTGTTTGCGTTGATGCGTAGAGTGTTTTAAAACTTATTTGGTGAAGATCGGATTTAAATTGGCGGATTTATCAGCTGCCAATTGCAGGAACTTGGGGCAACTCGTGGCATATTCAAGTATCAAGATATCGCAAAGAAAGTTTGTATGACAGCAAATATCTCCGCCATTTTCTATCGCTTCGTCACAAATAATGTCTTATTTTGTTTGCGTTGATGCGTAGAGCGTTTTAAAACTAATTTGGTGAAGATCGGATGTAAATTGACGGATTTATCAGCTACCATTTGCCGGAACTTGGCTCAACTCGTGGCATATGCAAGCTTCAAGATATCGCAAAAGATGTATGTATGACAGCAAATATCTCCGCCATTTTCTATCGCTTCGTCACAAATAATGTCCTATTTTGTGTGTGTTTATGCGTAGAGTGTTTTAAAACTAATTTGGTGAAGATCGGATGTAAATTGACGGATTTATCAGCTGCCATTTGCAGGAACTTGGGGCAACTCGTGGCATATTCAAGTATCAAGATATCGCAAAGAAAGTTTGTATGACAGCAAATATCTCCGCCATTTTCTATCGCTTCGTCACAAATAATGGCGTTTTTTGTTTGTTTTGATGCGTAGAGTATTTAAATTTTAATTTGGTGAAGATCGGATGTAAATTGACGGATTTATCAGCTACCATTTGCCGGAACTTGGCTCAACTCGTGGCATATGCAAGCTTCAAGATATCGCAAAAGATGTATGTATGACAGCAAATATCTCCGCCATTTTCTATCGCTTCGTCACAAATAATGTCTTATTTTGTGTGTGTTTATGCGTAGAGTGTTTTAAAACTAATTTGGTGAAGATCGGATGTAAATTGACGGATTTATCAGCTGCCATTTACGGGAACTTGGGGCAACTCGTGGCATATGCAAGTTTCAAGATATCGCAAAGGAAGTTTGTATGACAGGAAATATCTCCGCCATTTTCTATCGCTTTCTCACAAATAATGTCTTATTTTGTTTGCGTTGATGCGTAGAGTGTTTTAAAACTTATTTGGTGAAGATCGGTTGTAAATTGACGGATTTATCAGCTGCCATTTGCAGGAACTTGGGGCAACTCGTGGCATATGCAAGTTTCAAGATATCGCAAAGGAAGTTTGTATGACAGGAAATATCTCCGCCATTTTCTATCGCTTTCTCACAAATAATGTCTTATTTTGTTTGCGTTGATGCGTAGAGTATTTTAAAACTTATTTGGTGAAGATTGGTTGTAAATTGACGGATTTATCAGCTGCCATTTGCAGGAACTTGGGGCAACTCGTGGCATATGCAAGTTTCAAGATATCGCAAAGGAAGTTTGTATGACAGGAAATATCTCCGCCATTTTCTATCGCTTTCTCACAAATAATGTCTTATTTTGTTTGCTTTGATGCGTAGAGTGTTTTAAAACTAATTTGGTGAAGATCGGATGTAAATTGGCGGATTTATCAGCTGCCATTTGCAGGAACTTGGGGCAACTCGTGGCATATTCAAGTATCAAGATATCGCAAAGAAAGTTTGTATGACAGCAAATATCTCCGCCATTTTCTATCGCTTCGTCACAAATAATGTCTTATTTTGTTTGCGTTGATGCGTAGAGCGTTTTAAAACTAATTTGGTGAAGATCGGATGTAAATTGACGGATTTATCAGCTACCATTTGCCGGAACTTGGCTCAACTCGTGGCATATGCAAGCTTCAAGATATCGCAAAAGATGTATGTATGACAGCAAATATCTCCGCCATTTTCTATCGCTTCGTCACAAATAATGTCTTATTTTGTGTGTGTTGATGCGTAGAGTGTTTTAAAACTAATTTGGTGAAGATCGGATGTAAATTGACGGATTTATCAGCTGCCATTTGCAGGAACTTGGGGCAACTCGTGGCATATGCAAGTTTCAAGATATCGCAAAGGAAGTTTGTATGACAGGAAATATCTCCGCCATTTTCAATCGCTTCGTCACAAATAATGTCTTATTTTGTTTGCGTTGATGCGTAGAGTGTTTTAAAACTTATTTGGTGAAGATCGGTTGTAAATTGACGGATTTATCAGCTGCCATTTGCAGGAACTTGGGGCAACTCGTGGCATATTCAAGTTTCAAGATATCGCAAAGGAAGTTTGTATGACAGCAAATATCTCCGCCATTTTCTATCGCTTCGTCACAAATAATGGCGTTTTTTGTTTGTTTTGATGCGTAGAGTATTTAAATTTTAATTTGGTGAAGATCGGATGTAAATTGACGGATTTATCAGCTACCATTTGCCGGAACTTGGCTCAACTCGTGGCATATGCAAGCTTCAAGATATCGCAAAAGATGTATGTATGACAGCAAATATCTCCGCCATTTTCTATCGCTTCGTCACAAATAATGTCTTATTTTGTTTGTGTTGATGCGTAGAGTGTTTTAAAACTAATTTGGTGAATATCGGATGTAAATTGACGGATTTATCAGCTGCCATTTACGGGAACTTGGGGCAACTCGTGGCATATGCAAGTTTCAAGATATCGCAAAGGAAGTTTGTATGACAGGAAATATCTCCGCCATTTTCTATCGCTTTCTCACAAATAATGTCTTATTTTGTTTGCGTTGATGCGTAGAGTGTTTTAAAACTTATTTGGTGAAGATCGGTTGTAAATTGACGGATTTATCAGCTGCCATTTGCAGGAACTTGGGGCAACTCGTGGCATATGCAAGTTTCAAGATATCGCAAAGGAAGTTTGTATGACAGGAAATATCTCCGCCATTTTCTATCGCTTTCTCACAAATAATGTCTTATTTTGTTTGCGTTGATGCGTAGAGTGTTTTAAAACTTATTTGGTGAAGATTGGTTGTAAATTGACGGATTTATCAGCTGCCATTTGCAGGAACTTGGGGCAACTCGTGGCATATGCAAGTTTCAAGATATCGCAAAGGAATGTTTTATGACAGGAAATATCTCCGCCATTTTCTATCGCTTTCTCACAAATAATGTCTTATTTTGTTTGTGTTGATGCGAGGGTGTATTTTAATTTTAATTTGGTGAAGATCGGTTGTAAATTGACGGATTTATCAGCTGCCATTTGCAGGAACTTGGGGCAACTCGTGGCATATGCAAGTTTCAAGATATCGCAAAGGAAGTTTGTATGACAGGAAATATCTCCGCCATTTTCTATCGCTTTCTCACAAATAATGTCTTATTTTGTTTGCGTTGATGCGTAGAGTGTTTTAAAACTTATTTGGTGAAGATCGGATTTAAATTGGCGGATTTATCAGCTGCCATTTGCAGGAACTTGGGGCAACTTGTGGCATATTCAAGTATCAAGATATCGCAAAGAAAGTTTGTATGACAGCAAATATCTCCGCCATTTTCTATCGCTTCGTCACAAATAATGTCTTATTTTGTTTGCGTTGATGCGTAGAGCGTTTTAAAACTAATTTGGTGAAGATCGGATGTAAATTGACGGATTTATCAGCTACCATTTGCCGGAACTTGGCTCAACTCGTGGCATATGCAAGCTTCAAGATATCGCAAAAGATGTGAAGATCGGTGAAGATCGGATGTAAATTGACGGATTTATCAGCTACCATTTGCCGGAACTTGGCTCAACTCGTGGCATATGCAAGCTTCAAGATATCGCAAAAGATGTATGTATGACAGCAAATATCTCCGCCATTTTCTATCGCTTCGTCACAAATAATGTCTTATTTTGTGTGTGTTTATGCGTAGAGTGTTTTAAAACTAATTTGGTGAAGATCGGATGTAAATTGACGGATTTATCAGCTGCCATTTGCAGGAACTTGGGGCAACTCGTGGCATATTCAAGTATCAAGATATCGCAAAGAAAGTTTGTATGACAGCAAATATCTCCGCCATTTTCTATCGCTTCGTCACAAATAATGGCGTTTTTTGTTTGTTTTGATGCGTAGAGTATTTAAATTTTAATTTGGTGAAGATCGGATGTAAATTGACGGATTTATCAGCTACCATTTGCCGGAACTTGGCTCAACTCGTGGCATATGCAAGCTTCAAGATATCGCAAAAGATGTATGTATGACAGCAAATATCTCCGCCATTTTCTATCGCTTCGTCACAAATAATGTCTTATTTTGTTTGTGTTGATGCGTAGAGTGTTTTAAAACTAATTTGGTGAATATCGGATGTAAATTGACGGATTTATCAGCTGCCATTTACGGGAACTTGGGGCAACTCGTGGCATATGCAAGTTTCAAGATATCGCAAAGGAAGTTTGTATGACAGGAAATATCTCCGCCATTTTCTATCGCTTTCTCACAAATAATGTCTTATTTTGTTTGCGTTGATGCGTAGAGTGTTTTAAAACTTATTTGGTGAAGATCGGTTGTAAATTGACGGATTTATCAGCTGCCATTTGCAGGAACTTGGGGCAACTCGTGGCATATGCAAGTTTCAAGATATCGCAAAGGAAGTTTGTATGACAGCAAATATCTCCGCCATTTTCTATCGCTTTCTCACAAATAATGTCTTATTTTGTTTGCGTTGATGCGTAGAGTGTTTTAAAACTTATTTGGTGAAGATTGGTTGTAAATTGACGGATTTATCAGCTGCCATTTGCAGGAACTTGGGGCAACTCGTGGCATATGCAAGTTTCAAGATATCGCAAAGGAAGTTTGTATGACAGGAAATATCTCCGCCATTTTCTATCGCTTTCTCACAAATAATGTCTTATTTTGTTTGTGTTGATGCGAGGGTGTATTTTAATTTTAATTTGGTGAAGATCGGTTGTAAATTGACGGATTTATCAGCTGCCATTTGCAGGAACTTGGGGCAACTCGTGGCATATGCAAGTTTCAAGATATCGCAAAGGAAGTTTGTATGACAGGAAATATCTCCGCCATTTTCTATCGCTTTCTCACAAATAATGTCTTATTTTGTTTGCGTTGATGCGTAGAGTGTTTTAAAACTTATTTGGTGAAGATCGGATTTAAATTGGCGGATTTATCAGCTGCCATTTGCAGGAACTTGGGGCAACTTGTGGCATATTCAAGTATCAAGATATCGCAAAGAAAGTTTGTATGACAGCAAATATCTCCGCCATTTTCTATCGCTTCGTCACAAATAATGTCTTATTTTGTTTGCGTTGATGCGTAGAGCGTTTTAAAACTAATTTGGTGAAGATCGGATGTAAATTGACGGATTTATCAGCTGCCATTTGCAGGAACTTGGGGCAACTCGTGGCATATTCAAGTATCAAGATATCGCAAAGAAAGTTTGTATGACAGCAAATATCTCCGCCATTTTCTATCGCTTCGTCACAAATAATGGCGTTTTTTGTTTGTTTTGATGCGTAGAGTATTTAAATTTTAATTTGGTGAAGATCGGATGTAAATTGACGGATTTATCAGCTACCATTTGCCGGAACTTGGCTCAACTCGTGGCATATGCAAGCTTCAAGATATCGCAAAAGATGTATGTATGACAGCAAATATCTCCGCCATTTTCTATCGCTTCGTCACAAATAATGTCTTATTTTGTTTGTGTTGATGCGTAGAGTGTTTTAAAACTAATTTGGTGAATATCGGATGTAAATTGACGGATTTATCAGCTGCCATTTACGGGAACTTGGGGCAACTCGTGGCATATGCAAGTTTCAAGATATCGCAAAGGAAGTTTGTATGACAGGAAATATCTCCGCCATTTTCTATCGCTTTCTCACAAATAATGTCTTATTTTGTTTGCGTTGATGCGTAGAGTGTTTTAAAACTTATTTGGTGAAGATCGGTTGTAAATTGACGGATTTATCAGCTGCCATTTGCAGGAACTTGGGGCAACTCGTGGCATATGCAAGTTTCAAGATATCGCAAAGGAAGTTTGTATGACAGCAAATATCTCCGCCATTTTCTATCGCTTTCTCACAAATAATGTCTTATTTTGTTTGCGTTGATGCGTAGAGTGTTTTAAAACTTATTTGGTGAAGATTGGTTGTAAATTGACGGATTTATCAGCTGCCATTTGCAGGAACTTGGGGCAACTCGTGGCATATGCAAGTTTCAAGATATCGCAAAGGAAGTTTGTATGACAGGAAATATCTCCGCCATTTTCTATCGCTTTCTCACAAATAATGTCTTATTTTGTTTGTGTTGATGCGAGGGTGTATTTTAATTTTAATTTGGTGAAGATCGGTTGTAAATTGACGGATTTATCAGCTGCCATTTGCAGGAACTTGGGGCAACTCGTGGCATATGCAAGTTTCAAGATATCGCAAAGGAAGTTTGTATGACAGGAAATATCTCCGCCATTTTCTATCGCTTTCTCACAAATAATGTCTTATTTTGTTTGCGTTGATGCGTAGAGTGTTTTAAAACTTATTTGGTGAAGATCGGATTTAAATTGGCGGATTTATCAGCTGCCATTTGCAGGAACTTGGGGCAACTTGTGGCATATTCAAGTATCAAGATATCGCAAAGAAAGTTTGTATGACAGCAAATATCTCCGCCATTTTCTATCGCTTCGTCACAAATAATGTCTTATTTTGTTTGCGTTGATGCGTAGAGCGTTTTAAAACTAATTTGGTGAAGATCGGATGTAAATTGACGGATTTATCAGCTACCATTTGCCGGAACTTGGCTCAACTCGTGGCATATGCAAGCTTCAAGATATCGCAAAAGATGTGAAGATCGGTGAAGATCGGATGTAAATTGACGGATTTATCAGCTACCATTTGCCGGAACTTGGCTCAACTCGTGGCATATGCAAGCTTCAAGATATCGCAAAAGATGTATGTATGACAGCAAATATCTCCGCCATTTTCTATCGCTTCGTCACAAATAATGTCCTATTTTGTGTGTGTTTATGCGTAGAGTGTTTTAAAACTAATTTGGTGAAGATCGGATGTAAATTGACGGATTTATCAGCTGCCATTTGCAGGAACTTGGGGCAACTCGTGGCATATTCAAGTATCAAGATATCGCAAAGAAAGTTTGTATGACAGCAAATATCTCCGCCATTTTCTATCGCTTCGTCACAAATAATGGCGTTTTTTGTTTGTTTTGATGCGTAGAGTATTTAAATTTTAATTTGGTGAAGATCGGATGTAAATTGACGGATTTATCAGCTACCATTTGCCGGAACTTGGCTCAACTCGTGGCATATGCAAGCTTCAAGATATCGCAAAAGATGTATGTATGACAGCAAATATCTCCGCCATTTTCTATCGCTTCGTCACAAATAATGTCTTATTTTGTTTGTGTTGATGCGTAGAGTGTTTTAAAACTAATTTGGTGAATATCGGATGTAAATTGACGGATTTATCAGCTGCCATTTACGGGAACTTGGGGCAACTCGTGGCATATGCAAGTTTCAAGATATCGCAAAGGAAGTTTGTATGACAGGAAATATCTCCGCCATTTTCTATCGCTTTCTCACAAATAATGTCTTATTTTGTTTGCGTTGATGCGTAGAGTGTTTTAAAACTTATTTGGTGAAGATCGGTTGTAAATTGACGGATTTATCAGCTGCCATTTGCAGGAACTTGGGGCAACTCGTGGCATATGCAAGTTTCAAGATATCGCAAAGGAAGTTTGTATGACAGGAAATATCTCCGCCATTTTCTATCGCTTTCTCACAAATAATGTCTTATTTTGTTTGCGTTGATGCGTAGAGTGTTTTAAAACTTATTTGGTGAAGATCGGATGTAAATTGACGGATTTATCAGCTGCCATTTGCAGGAACTTGGGGCAACTCGTGGCATATGCAAGTTTCAAGATATCGCAAAGGAAGTTTGTATGACAGGAAATATCTCCGCCATTTTCTATCGCTTTCTCACAAATAATGTCTTATTTTGTTTGCGTTGATGCGTAGAGTGTTTTAAAACTTATTTGGTGAAGATCGGTAGTAAATTGACGGAT
This sequence comes from Drosophila ercepeae, assembly GCA_018150545.1. Classification (NCBI taxonomy): domain Eukaryota; kingdom Metazoa; phylum Arthropoda; class Insecta; order Diptera; family Drosophilidae; genus Drosophila; species Drosophila ercepeae. Next base: position 11,378 of record JAECWL010000021.1, on the reverse strand, counting down.
TTATCAGCTGCCATTTGCAGGAACTTGGGGCAACTCGTGGCATATGCAAGTTTCAAGATATCGCAAAGGAAGTTTGTATGACAGGAAATATCTCCGCCATTTTCTATCGCTTTCTCACAAATAATGTCTTATTTTGTTTGCGTTGATGCGTAGAGCGTTTTAAAACTAATTTGGTGAAGATCGGATGTAAATTGACGGATTTATCAGCTACCATTTGCCGGAACTTGACTCAACTCGTGGCATATGCAAGCTTCAAGATATCGCAAAAGATGTATGTATGACAGCAAATATCTCCGCCATTTTCTATCGCTTCGTCACAAATAATGTCTTATTTTGTGTGTGTTGATGCGTAGAGTGTTTTAAAACTAATTTGGTGAAGATCGGATGTAAATTGACGGATTTATCAGCTGCCGTTTGCAGGAACTTGGGGCAACTCGTGGCATATGCAAGTTTCAAGATATCGCAAAGGAAGTTTGTATGACAGGAAATATCTCCGCCATTTTCTATCGCTTTCTCACAAATAATGTCTTATTTTGTTTGCGTTGATGCGTAGAGTGTTTTAAAACTTATTTGGTGAAGATCGGTTGTAAATTGACGGATTTATCAGCTGCCATTTGCAGGAACTTGGGGCAACTCGTGGCATATGCAAGTTTCAAGATATCGCAAAGGAAGTTTGTATGACAGGAAATATCTCCGCCATTTTCTATCGCTTTCTCACAAATAATGTCTTATTTTGTTTGCGTTGATGCGTAGAGTGTTTTAAAACTTATTTGGTGAAGATCGGATGTAAATTGACGGATTTATCAGCTGCCATTTGCAGGAACTTGGGGCAACTCGTGGCATATGCAAGTTTCAAGATATCGCAAAGGAAGTTTGTATGACAGGAAATATCTCCGCCATTTTCTATCGCTTTCTCACAAATAATGTCTTATTTTGTTTGCGTTGATGCGTAGAGTGTTTTAAAACTTATTTGGTGAAGATCGGTAGTAAATTGACGGATTTATCAGCTGCCATTTGCAGGAACTTGGGGCAACTCGTGGCATATGCAAGTTTCAAGATATCGCAAAGGAAGTTTGTATGACAGGAAATATCTCCGCCATTTTCTATCGCTTTCTCACAAATAATGTCTTATTTTGTTTGCGTTGATGCGTAGAGCGTTTTAAAACTAATTTGGTGAAGATCGGATGTAAATTGACGGATTTATCAGCTACCATTTGCCGGAACTTGGCTCAACTCGTGGCATATGCAAGCTTCAAGATATCGCAAAAGATGTATGTATGACAGCAAATATCTCCGCCATTTTCTATCGCTTCGTCACAAATAATGTCTTATTTTGTGTGTGTTGATGCGTAGAGTGTTTTAAAACTAATTTGGTGAAGATCGGATGTAAATTGACGGATTTATCAGCTGCCATTTGCAGGAACTTGGGGCAACTCGTGGCATATGCAAGTTTCAAGATATCGCAAAGGAAGATTGTATGACAGGAAATATCTCCGCCATTTTCTATCGCTTTCTCACAAATAATGTCTTATTTTGTTTGCGTTGATGCGTAGAGTGTTTTAAAACTTATTTGGTGAAGATCGGTTGTAAATTGACGGATTTATCAGCTGCCATTTGCAGGAACTTGGGGCAACTCGTGGCATATTCAAGTTTCAAGATATCCCAAAGGAAGTTTGTATGACAGCAAATATCTCCGCCATTTTCTATCGCTTCGTCACAAATAATGGCGTTTTTTGTTTGTTTTGATGCGTAGAGTATTTAAATTTTAATTTGGTGAAGATCGGATGTAAATTGACGGATTTATCAGCTACCATTTGCCGGAACTTGGCTCAACTCGTGGCATATGCAAGCTTCAAGATATCGCAAAAGATGTATGTATGACAGCAAATATCTCCGCCATTTTCAGCTGCCATTTGCAGGAACTTGGGGCAACTCGTGGCATATGCAAGTTTCAAGATATCGCAAAGGAAGTTTGTATGACAGGAAATATCTCCGCCATTTTCTATCGCTTTCTCACAAATAATGTCTTATTTTGTTTGCGTTGATGCGTAGAGTGTTTTAAAACTTATTTGGTGAAGATCGGATGTAAATTGACGGATTTATCAGCTGCCATTTGCAGGAACTTGGGGCAACTCGTGGCATATGCAAGTTTCAAGATATCGCAAAGGAAGTTTGTATGACAGGAAATATCTCCGCCATTTTCTATCGCTTTCTCACAAATAATGTCTTATTTTGTTTGCGTTGATGCGTAGAGTGTTTTAAAACTTATTTGGTGAAGATCGGTAGTAAATTGACGGATTTATCAGCTGCCATTTGCAGGAACTTGGGGCAACTCGTGGCATATGCAAGTTTCAAGATATCGCAAAGGAAGTTTGTATGACAGGAAATATCTCCGCCATTTTCTATCGCTTTCTCACAAATAATGTCTTATTTTGTTTGCGTTGATGCGTAGAGCGTTTTAAAACTAATTTGGTGAAGATCGGATGTAAATTGACGGATTTATCAGCTACCATTTGCCGGAACTTGGCTCAACTCGTGGCATATGCAAGCTTCAAGATATCGCAAAAGATATATGTATGACAGCAAATATCTCCGCCATTTTCTATCGCTTCGTCACAAATAATGTCTTATTTTGTGTGTGTTGATGCGTAGAGTGTTTTAAAACTAATTTGGTGAAGATCGGATGTAAATTGACGGATTTATCAGCTGCCATTTGCAGGAACTTGGGGCAACTCGTGGCATATGCAAGTTTCAAGATATCGCAAAGGAAGTTTGTATGACAGGAAATATCTCCGCCATTTTCTATCGCTTTCTCACAAATAATGTCTTATTTTGTTTGCGTTGATGCGTAGAGTGTTTTAAAACTTATTTGGTGAAGATCGGTTGTAAATTGACGGATTTATCAGCTGCCATTTGCAGGAACTTGGGGCAACTCGTGGCATATGCAAGTTTCAAGATATCGCAAAGGAAGTTTGTATGACAGGAAATATCTTCGCCATTTTCTATCGCTTTCTCACAAATAATGTCTTATTTTGTTTGCGTTGATGCGTAGAGTGTTTTAAAACTTATTTGGTGAAGATCGGATGTAAATTGACGGATTTATCAGCTGCCATTTGCAGGAACTTGGGGCAACTCGTGGCATATGCAAGTTTCAAGATATCGCAAAGGAAGTTTGTATGACAGGAAATATCTCCGCCATTTTCTATCGCTTTCTCACAAATAATGTCTTATTTTGTTTGCGTTGATGCGTAGAGTGTTTTAAAACTTATTTGGTGAAGATCGGTAGTAAATTGACGGATTTATCAGCTGCCATTTGCAGGAACTTGGGGCAACTCGTGGCATATGCAAGTTTCAAGATATCGCAAAGGAAGTTTGTATGACAGGAAATATCTCCGCCATTTTCTATCGCTTTCTCACAAATAATGTCTTATTTTGTTTGCGTTGATGCGTAGAGCGTTTTAAAACTAATTTGGTGAAGATCGGATGTAAATTGACGGATTTATCAGCTACCATTTGCCGGAACTTGACTCAACTCGTGGCATATGCAAGCTTCAAGATATCGCAAAAGATGTATGTATGACAGCAAATATCTCCGCCATTTTCTATCGCTTCGTCACAAATAATGTCTTATTTTGTGTGTGTTGATGCGTAGAGTGTTTTAAAACTAATTTGGTGAAGATCGGATGTAAATTGACGGATTTATCAGCTGCCGTTTGCAGGAACTTGGGGCAACTCGTGGCATATGCAAGTTTCAAGATATCGCAAAGGAAGTTTGTATGACAGGAAATATCTCCGCCATTTTCTATCGCTTTCTCACAAATAATGTCTTATTTTGTTTGCGTTGATGCGTAGAGTGTTTTAAAACTTATTTGGTGAAGATCGGTTGTAAATTGACGGATTTATCAGCTGCCATTTGCAGGAACTTGGGGCAACTCGTGGCATATGCAAGTTTCAAGATATCGCAAAGGAAGTTTGTATGACAGGAAATATCTCCGCCATTTTCTATCGCTTTCTCACAAATAATGTCTTATTTTGTTTGCGTTGATGCGTAGAGTGTTTTAAAACTTATTTGGTGAAGATCGGATGTAAATTGACGGATTTATCAGCTGCCATTTGCAGGAACTTGGGGCAACTCGTGGCATATGCAAGTTTCAAGATATCGCAAAGGAAGTTTGTATGACAGGAAATATCTCCGCCATTTTCTATCGCTTTCTCACAAATAATGTCTTATTTTGTTTGCGTTGATGCGTAGAGTGTTTTAAAACTTATTTGGTGAAGATCGGTAGTAAATTGACGGATTTATCAGCTGCCATTTGCAGGAACTTGGGGCAACTCGTGGCATATGCAAGTTTCAAGATATCGCAAAGGAAGTTTGTATGACAGGAAATATCTCCGCCATTTTCTATCGCTTTCTCACAAATAATGTCTTATTTTGTTTGCGTTGATGCGTAGAGCGTTTTAAAACTAATTTGGTGAAGATCGGATGTAAATTGACGGATTTATCAGCTACCATTTGCCGGAACTTGGCTCAACTCGTGGCATATGCAAGCTTCAAGATATCGCAAAAGATGTATGTATGACAGCAAATATCTCCGCCATTTTCTATCGCTTCGTCACAAATAATGTCTTATTTTGTGTGTGTTGATGCGTAGAGTGTTTTAAAACTAATTTGGTGAAGATCGGATGTAAATTGACGGATTTATCAGCTGCCATTTGCAGGAACTTGGGGCAACTCGTGGCATATGCAAGTTTCAAGATATCGCAAAGGAAGATTGTATGACAGGAAATATCTCCGCCATTTTCTATCGCTTTCTCACAAATAATGTCTTATTTTGTTTGCGTTGATGCGTAGAGTGTTTTAAAACTTATTTGGTGAAGATCGGTTGTAAATTGACGGATTTATCAGCTGCCATTTGCAGGAACTTGGGGCAACTCGTGGCATATTCAAGTTTCAAGATATCCCAAAGGAAGTTTGTATGACAGCAAATATCTCCGCCATTTTCTATCGCTTCGTCACAAATAATGGCGTTTTTTGTTTGTTTTGATGCGTAGAGTATTTAAATTTTAATTTGGTGAAGATCGGATGTAAATTGACGGATTTATCAGCTACCATTTGCCGGAACTTGGCTCAACTCGTGGCATATGCAAGCTTCAAGATATCGCAAAAGATGTATGTATGACAGCAAATATCTCCGCCATTTTCAGCTGCCATTTGCAGGAACTTGGGGCAACTCGTGGCATATGCAAGTTTCAAGATATCGCAAAGGAAGTTTGTATGACAGGAAATATCTCCGCCATTTTCTATCGCTTTCTCACAAATAATGTCTTATTTTGTTTGCGTTGATGCGTAGAGTGTTTTAAAACTTATTTGGTGAAGATCGGATGTAAATTGACGGATTTATCAGCTGCCATTTGCAGGAACTTGGGGCAACTCGTGGCATATGCAAGTTTCAAGATATCGCAAAGGAAGTTTGTATGACAGGAAATATCTCCGCCATTTTCTATCGCTTTCTCACAAATAATGTCTTATTTTGTTTGCGTTGATGCGTAGAGTGTTTTAAAACTTATTTGGTGAAGATCGGTAGTAAATTGACGGATTTATCAGCTGCCATTTGCAGGAACTTGGGGCAACTCGTGGCATATGCAAGTTTCAAGATATCGCAAAGGAAGTTTGTATGACAGGAAATATCTCCGCCATTTTCTATCGCTTTCTCACAAATAATGTCTTATTTTGTTTGCGTTGATGCGTAGAGCGTTTTAAAACTAATTTGGTGAAGATCGGATGTAAATTGACGGATTTATCAGCTACCATTTGCCGGAACTTGGCTCAACTCGTGGCATATGCAAGCTTCAAGATATCGCAAAAGATATATGTATGACAGCAAATATCTCCGCCATTTTCTATCGCTTCGTCACAAATAATGTCTTATTTTGTGTGTGTTGATGCGTAGAGTGTTTTAAAACTAATTTGGTGAAGATCGGATGTAAATTGACGGATTTATCAGCTGCCATTTGCAGGAACTTGGGGCAACTCGTGGCATATGCAAGTTTCAAGATATCGCAAAGGAAGTTTGTATGACAGGAAATATCTCCGCCATTTTCTATCGCTTTCTCACAAATAATGTCTTATTTTGTTTGCGTTGATGCGTAGAGTGTTTTAAAACTTATTTGGTGAAGATCGGTTGTAAATTGACGGATTTATCAGCTGCCATTTGCAGGAACTTGGGGCAACTCGTGGCATATGCAAGTTTCAAGATATCGCAAAGGAAGTTTGTATGACAGGAAATATCTTCGCCATTTTCTATCGCTTTCTCACAAATAATGTCTTATTTTGTTTGCGTTGATGCGTAGAGTGTTTTAAAACTTATTTGGTGAAGATCGGATGTAAATTGACGGATTTATCAGCTGCCATTTGCAGGAACTTGGGGCAACTCGTGGCATATGCAAGTTTCAAGATATCGCAAAGGAAGTTTGTATGACAGGAAATATCTCCGCCATTTTCTATCGCTTTCTCACAAATAATGTCTTATTTTGTTTGCGTTGATGCGTAGAGTGTTTTAAAACTTATTTGGTGAAGATCGGTAGTAAATTGACGGATTTATCAGCTGCCATTTGCAGGAACTTGGGGCAACTCGTGGCATATGCAAGTTTCAAGATATCGCAAAGGAAGTTTGTATGACAGGAAATATCTCCGCCATTTTCTATCGCTTTCTCACAAATAATGTCTTATTTTGTTTGCGTTGATGCGTAGAGCGTTTTAAAACTAATTTGGTGAAGATCGGATGTAAATTGACGGATTTATCAGCTACCATTTGCCGGAACTTGGCTCAACTCGTGGCATATGCAAGCTTCAAGATATCGCAAAAGATGTATGTATGACAGCAAATATCTCCGCCATTTTCTATCGCTTCGTCACAAATAATGTCTTATTTTGTGTGTGTTGATGCGTAGAGTGTTTTAAAACTAATTTGGTGAAGATCGGATGTAAATTGACGGATTTATCAGCTGCCATTTGCAGGAACTTGGGGCAACTCGTGGCATATGCAAGTTTCAAGATATCGCAAAGGAAGTTTGTATGACAGGAAATATCTCCGCCATTTTCTATCGCTTTCTCACAAATAATGTCTTATTTTGTTTGCGTTGATGCGTAGAGTGTTTTAAAACTTATTTGGTGAAGATCGGTTGTAAATTGACGGATTTATCAGCTGCCATTTGCAGGAACTTGGGGCAACTCGTGGCATATTCAAGTTTCAAGATATCGCAAAGGAAGTTTGTATGACAGCAAATATCTCCGCCATTTTCTATCGCTTCGTCACAAATAATGGCGTTTTTTGTTTGTTTTGATGCGTAGAGTATTTAAATTTTAATTTGGTGAAGATCGGATGTAAATTGACGGATTTATCAGCTACCATTTGCCGGAACTTGGCTCAACTCGTGGCATATGCAAGCTTCAAGATATCGCAAAAGATGTATGTATGACAGCAAATATCTCCGCCATTTTCTATCGCTTCGTCACAAATAATGTCTTATTTTGTTTGTGTTGATGCGTAGAGGGTTTTAAAACTAATTTGGTGAATATCGGATGTAAATTGACGGATTTATCAGCTGCCATTTACAGGAACTTGGGGCAACTCGTGGCATATGCAAGTTTCAAGATATCGCAAAGGAAGTTTGTATGACAGGAAATATCTCCGCCATTTTCTATCGCTTTCTCACAAATAATGTCTTATTTTGTTTGTGTTGATGCGAGGGTGTATTTTAATTTTAATTTGGTGAAGATCGGTTGTAAATTGACGGATTTATCACCTGCCATTTGCAGGAACTTGGGACAACTCGTGGCATATGCAAGTTTCAAGATATCGCAAAGGAAGTTTGTATGACAGGAAATATCTCCGCCATTTTCTATCGCTTTCTCACAACTAATGTCTTATTTTGTTTGCGTTGATGCGTAGAGTGTTTTAAAACTTATTTGGTGAAGATCGGATTTAAATTGGCGGATTTATCAGCTGCCATTTGCAGGAACTTGGGGCAACTCGTGGCATATTCAAGTATCAAGATATCGCAAAGAAAGTTTGTATGACAGCAAATATCTCCGCCATTTTCTATCGCTTCGTCACAAATAATGTCTTATTTTGTTTGCGTTGATGCGTAGAGCGTTTTAAAACTAATTTGGTGAAGATCGGATGTAAATTGACGGATTTATCAGCTACCATTTGCCGGAACTTGGCTCAACTCGTGGCATATGCAAGCTTCAAGATATCGCAAAAGATGTATGTATGACAGCAAATATCTCCGCCATTTTCAGCTGCCATTTGCAGGAACTTGGGGCAACTCGTGGCATATGCAAGCTTCAAGATATCGCAAAAGATGTATGTATGACAGCAAATATCTCCGCCATTTTCTATCGCTTCGTCACAAATAATGTCTTATTTTGTTTGTGTTGATGCGTAGAGGGTTTTAAAACTAATTTGGTGAAGATCGGTAGTAAATTGACGGATTTATCAGCTGCCATTTGCAGGAACTTGGGGCAACTCGTGGCATATGCAAGTTTCAAGATATCGCAAAGGAAGTTTGTATGACAGGAAATATCTCCGCCATTTTCTATCGCTTTCTCACAAATAATGTCTTATTTTGTTTGCGTTGATGCGTAGAGCGTTTTAAAACTAATTTGGTGAAGATCGGATGTAAATTGACGGATTTATCAGCTGCCATTTGCAGGAACTTGGGGCAACTCGTGGCATATGCAAGTTTCAAGATATCGCAAAGGAAGTTTGTATGACAGCAAATATCTCCGCCATTTTCTATCGCTTCGTCACAAATAATGTCGTTTTTTGTTTGTTTTGATGCGTAGAGTATTTAAATTTTAATTTGGTGAAGATCGGATGTAAATTGACGGATTTATCAGCTACCATTTGCCGGAACTTGGCTCAACTCGTGGCATATGCAAGCTTCAAGATATCGCAAAAGATGTATGTATGACAGCAAATATCTCCGCCATTTTCTATCGCTTCGTCACAAATAATGTCTTATTTTGTTTGTGTTGATGCGTAGAGTGTTTTAAAACTAATTTGGTGAATATCGGATGTAAATTGACGGATTTATCAGCTGCCATTTGCAGGAACTTGGGGCAACTCGTGGCATATGCAAGTTTCAAGATATCGCAAAGGAAGTTTGTATGACAGCAAATATCTCCGCCATTTTCTATCGCTTCGTCACAAATAATGTCGTTTTTTGTTTGTTTTGATGCGTAGAGTATTTAAATTTTAATTTGGTGAAGATCGGATGTAAATTGACGGATTTATCAGCTACCATTTGCCGGAACTTGGCTCAACTCGTGGCATATGCAAGCTTCAAGATATCGCAAAAGATGTATGTATGACAGCAAATATCTCCGCCATTTTCTATCGCTTCGTCACAAATAATGTCTTATTTTGTTTGTGTTGATGCGTAGAGTGTTTTAAAACTAATTTGGTGAATATCGGATGTAAATTGACGGATTTATCAGCTGCCATTTACAGGAACTTGGGGCAACTCGTGGAATATGCAAGTTTCAAGATATCGCAAAGGAAGTTTGTATGACAGGAAATATCTCCGCCATTTTCTATCGCTTTCTCACAAATAATGTCTTATTTTGTTTGCGTTGATGCGTAGAGTGTTTTAAAACTTATTTGGTGAAGATCGGTAGTAAATTGACGGATTTATCAGCTGCCATTTGCAGGAACTTGGGGCAACTCGTGGCATATGCAAGTTTCAAGATATCGCAAAGGAAGTTTGTATGACAGGAAATATCTCCGCCATTTTCTATCGCTTCGTCACAAATAATGTCTTATTTTGTTTGTGTTGATGCGTAGAGGGTTTTAAAACTAATTTGGTGAATATCGGATGTAAATTGACGGATTTATCAGCTGCCATTTACAGGAACTTGGGGCAACTCGTGGCATATGCAAGTTTCAAGATATCGCAAAGGAAGTTTGTATGACAGGAAATATCTCCGCCATTTTCTATCGCTTTCTCACAAATAATGTCTTATTTTGTTTGTGTTGATGCGAGGGTGTATTTTAATTTTAATTTGGTGAAGATCGGTTGTAAATTGACGGATTTATCAGCTGCCATTTGCAGGAACTTGGGACAACTCGTGGCATATGCAAGTTTCAAGATATCGCAAAGGAAGTTTGTATGACAGGAAATATCTCCGCCATTTTCTATCGCTTTCTCACAACTAATGTCTTATTTTGTTTGCGTTGATGCGTAGAGTGTTTTAAAACTTATTTGGTGAAGATCGGATTTAAATTGGCGGATTTATCAGCTGCCATTTGCAGGAACTTGGGGCAACTCGTGGCATATTCAAGTATCAAGATATCGCAAAGAAAGTTTGTATGACAGCAAATATCTCCGCCATTTTCTATCGCTTCGTCACAAATAATGTCTTATTTTGTTTGCGTTGATGCGTAGAGCGTTTTAAAACTAATTTGGTGAAGATCGGATGTAAATTGACGGATTTATCAGCTACCATTTGCCGGAACTTGGCTCAACTCGTGGCATATGCAAGCTTCAAGATATCGCAAAAGATGTATGTATGACAGCAAATATCTCCGCCATTTTCAGCTGCCATTTGCAGGAACTTGGGGCAACTCGTGGCATATGCAAGCTTCAAGATATCGCAAAAGATGTATGTATGACAGCAAATATCTCCGCCATTTTCTATCGCTTCGTCACAAATAATGTCTTATTTTGTTTGTGTTGATGCGTAGAGGGTTTTAAAACTAATTTGGTGAAGATCGGTAGTAAATTGACGGATTTATCAGCTGCCATTTGCAGGAACTTGGGGCAACTCGTGGCATATGCAAGTTTCAAGATATCGCAAAGGAAGTTTGTATGACAGGAAATATCTCCGCCATTTTCTATCGCTTTCTCACAAATAATGTCTTATTTTGTTTGCGTTGATGCGTAGAGCGTTTTAAAACTAATTTGGTGAAGATCGGATGTAAATTGACGGATTTATCAGCTGCCATTTGCAGGAACTTGGGGCAACTCGTGGCATATGCAAGTTTCAAGATATCGCAAAGGAAGTTTGTATGACAGCAAATATCTCCGCCATTTTCTATCGCTTCGTCACAAATAATGTCGTTTTTTGTTTGTTTTGATGCGTAGAGTATTTAAATTTTAATTTGGTGAAGATCGGATGTAAATTGACGGATTTATCAGCTACCATTTGCCGGAACTTGGCTCAACTCGTGGCATATGCAAGCTTCAAGATATCGCAAAAGATGTATGTATGACAGCAAATATCTCCGCCATTTTCTATCGCTTCGTCACAAATAATGTCTTATTTTGTTTGTGTTGATGCGTAGAGTGTTTTAAAACTAATTTGGTGAATA